>APFE031459031.1:367573-378780 GCA_000404065.3 Pinus taeda | reverse complement strand
TTAGTATTGTGTCACCCTTATCCATCTTAATCTTTCTGAGATTGTCCTTTAGTTCCAGGATCCTGTGGTCACTATTGTTTTGAAATAGGTTCATCAAGGCCTTCCAGATTACAAATGGATTTTCCTTACCGTGGAGGTTCAAGACAATATGATCGCGAACTCCTTCAAGGATAATCCTTCTCTCCTTTGCCACACACTTTCTCCACTTTTCAAGATCCCGAGCATTAGTTGGATTAGGAATATATTTTTCTATGAATTCCTTAAATCTATTTTATTCCAACATTGCCTCCATCATGTCCTTCCAAGCAATATAGTTCAAACTACCCTTAGGGGCATATTCAATTCTCAATCCATAGAACGACATCCTACAAGCTCTAAAGAATGATTTTGTAAATTCTATTCACTTGCAAGGAAAACTTCAAACTCTTCTCTTCTATCATTATTTCAGCTTGGAACCATGTAGATATTTCTACAAATATATCTCTAATACCATGTAGAAATTCCTTGTAGATTCAAACTGTAGATTGTAATATGCTAAAATAATTGACTTGAATCTACTCTACTCATCAGCAGAAACAATAAAATTGATGAAATCATGATTCACAAAGCATAAAAGAGAAAGAATTCAATCACACATAACACAATAATTTCTGGGGAAAGCCGCAGCTAAAAACCCCTGCTATTTGTATATTGCATTAATAAAAAATTATGAGAAGATTAAAATGATTTACTCAAGCCCTAGCTACCTCTGCACTATCTCTGTCTATCTCACTTCTTCCTAGGCAAGCCTTCGATGAATACAATATTCTTTGCTCAACCTTGAGATCAACCTACATAAGTATTTTCTATCCTCTACTCGATAGGCTAGCTTTGGCTAATACTTAGCCAAATTCCTAGCCTTCCAAGCTCCTACTTCCTTGCTCTCACAAGCTCCACGCACAAATTTGTGCTTCCTATTTCTTGGTCTCACCAACTTGTGCTCACCAAAACAATGATTAAACTTGTGCCTTCATTCCTCCTTTTAAAGGAAATTCAAATGGCTAAAATGATTGAGTTTTCTAATTAAGAAATGATTTATTTTAGGCCTTTTTTTATTTTATGCACCATATATTTAATTTAGATGATTTTACTACTGAGAGTACACTATCCCTGAACTCCAATCTCAACTCGGTCTTTCTCTTATCTGACATGCATGAGTTAATTATGGGTGAATCTTCAATATAATGGTTGAGCAGTGCTAGTTACACAACCACTACTGCAAGTTACACCCCAATACTGGATCTCCCTCTAATTCCTCCATTAGTTGTAACTAGTTTAACTAAATTTAACTCAGTTAAATTGAATTAAATAATTACAACTCAACCCGGGCCCTTGAAATTTAGGAACCACTCTACATGAATCTAGATAGACTCCAACTCGAATTAACTGAGTCAACTAAGTCAAATTAACTTAGTTAACTATTACAAGTTGCTATGAGAATTAGAATTACAATTTAATTCAATGCCAAATTAAATTAGGATTTTTATTTATGCTATTTTTAACATTTCTTGTTGCTATTTTCAACATGACCCTTACCAAATTAGAAGACACATCAAGGTAAAAGCAAATCATGATAGTCTTAAATACTTTTTGGAACAAATATTATCTTCAAAAGAGCAGCAAAATGGGTCACTAAGATGTAGGGTTATGAATTTGAAATCATTTACAAAGAAGGGAAGCAAAATGTTGTTACAAATGCACTCTCAAGAAGGGATGAGGATGTGGAGGCATTTCTCTGTGCCATTTCTATTTTCCAGCCTGATTGGATAATTGAAGCAAGGGATGAATTGGATAATGACGAAGAAGTGTGGACACTCATTCAAAACTATGAGCAAGATCTGAGTGAAAATGATACATTCATTTGGAAAAATGATTTAGTACGATACAAATATCACTTATATCTATGTAAAAACTCCCAAATAAAACAAAAATTCCTTTTCTACTTGTACACTTCCCCTATAGGATGGCACTAAGGATTTTTAAGAACTTACCATGGGGTTAAGAAGGATTTTTTTGGGATGGCCATAAATATATATTCAGAAGTTTATGGAATAATGTTTGGTTTCCCAACAAAATAAATTTGATACAATTAATACCCATGTCTTTTACAGCCATTAGTCATTCCAAGTCAGCATTGGGGGAGGACTTAATGGATTTTATCATAGGTTTACCCGTGCCTGAAGGAAAGAGTTTCATCATGGTGGTAGTTGATAAACTTACCAAGAATGCATACTTTTTTGCACTATCTCATCCTTTTAAAGTCACTATGGTGCTACTACATTTGTGGAAAAAGTTCAAAAGCTACATGGAAACCCAAAGATTATTATAAGTGACAAAGATCCCATTTTCACTGGAAATTTTTGGATAGAATTATTTTCTTTTCTTGATACTCAATTAGCTCATAGCTCATCTTATCATCCCCAATATGATGGGAAAATAGAGATAGTGAACAAATGTTTGTAAGGATATCTTTTTTTCTTTGTATATGATAACAAAACACAATGGGTTAAGTGGTTACATGTGGTAGAATGGTGGTATAATAGTTCTTTCCATATCACAGCAAAAATAACCCCATTTATGGCAATTTATGGATATCATCCACCACCCATCACATAATCTTTAAGAGAAATTACTAAGGTTCAAGTAGTGGAATATTACATCGAGTATCAAAAACAAATTTTCCAACTCTTAAAGCATAACCTAACTCTGGCATGGAATCGAATGAAATAGCAGGAATATCAACATCACAGTGAAAGAATTTTTGGCATGGACGATTGAGTATTTTTACGGATACAACGATACACATAAATGTCCCTCCAGCAAGTTAAGAAGGATAATAAATTATCACCCAAGTATTATGGCCCTTACAATGTGTTGCAAAAGATTGGTACTATGGCATATAAATTGGAGTTGCCTACATCTTCACGAGTACAACATGTTTTCTATGTTTCATGCTTAAAGAATGTTATAGGTGACAATCTCTGAGTTCAACCTATATTGATAGAACTTGACAAGGAAGGAAAAATCATATTAGTGCTTGAAGAAATCATGAAAATGAGAATCGGGCAGCTATAGAATTGATCAAATTATAATACTAGAAAGGGGCATGTTAGGTCCCTATAATACTAGTGTATCCCCCATATTTTTATTGTTGAGCCCCATAGAAGCCCACTATTGGTATTATCATGCCCTTACATTATTATTGTTAGGTAGGCCCTGATTATATTTTGACACTTTAGACTCCTACATATACCAAGGAGGTCTTGTCATTTTAATCATTAAGAATTATTCATTTATGTGATGTAAAGGGAGGTTTCCCCCTCGAAGTGGCTTATTATCTAGTCCTTGATCTATCCTTTCTTATGTTTCTTGTGATTTTGATCAAGATACATAACTGTGCACTGATAACTTGTTGAATGAACCTAATAAAGCCCAATTTGTTACCAAAATTGATCTTCATTTCAAATATTAGTGGATCCATATGAAGGGATTTGACATTCCAAGGCTATCTTTATTACTTACAAAGTCCATTATGAGTTCTTGGTCATGCCATTTGGGCCCTATAACGCATCATCAACCTTCTAAAGTCTCATGAATCACATATTTCAACCCTATTTACATCATTTTATACATGTTTGTTCTAACGACATCTTCATTTATAATAAAAATTGGAAGACCCATTTTACCTATGTGGATCAGGTGTTACAACTCCTTTATGATCATTAAACCTTCTCAAAAGGTTCAAAAATTCCTTTGGGGCCTTAGAAGTGCAATACTTAGGCCTTTTTTTAGTAATGTTGGTGTTTTCATGAATCCCAAGAAAATAAAACATAATTAGGATTAGCCCCATCATAAGACTCTTAGAATTTTAAGAGACTTCCGAGGTTTGACTAGATACTATAAAAAAATCATCTAGAACTATGGAAAAATTATAGCACCACTCACTACCCTATTTAAGAAAAATTCTTTTGATTGGAATGTGGTAACCAATAAATCCTTCCAATCTTTGAAACATGTTGTGTGCACCATCCCGTTACTAGCTCTACCTTTCTTCACTAAGACATTTATTTTGGAGTGTGATGCCTTAGGGAAGGGAATTGGTGTAGTTCTCATGCTAGAAGGAAAACCATTGTCCTTTATTAGCAAAAAAAATTCTATGTGACACTTGGGAAAATTCACTTATGAAAAAAAATGTTGGCCATTTTGCATGTAGTGGACATCTTGTATTCTTACCTACTTGGGAAATAATTTTGAGTTAAAATTGTTCATTGTATCCTCAAATATTTTTTAGATTGGTGGCTTTCATCCCAAGAGAAACATAAATGGGCTACGAAAATGTTAGGCTATTATTATGAGATCATTTATCAAAAGGGAAAAAGGAATGTGGTCATTAATGCACTATGCAAGAAATATGAAGAGGAAGGTTCCCTCTTTTCACTCTCTTTCATTATAATCGATTGGTTGAAAGTAGTTTGCCATGAATGTTTCGAATATCAAAAGGCTTCCAACCTAAAATAAATATGCAACATAAATCATTTTCCTTTCTTAGATACACTTGGACAAATTAGGAACCTTTCTATAAAGGTTGCATGTATCTAATCAAATAATCCAATTTTAAATCCATGGTGATAAATGACCTCCATGCCTCACCAACAATAGGAAATTTTGGTTTTCATAAACATATGAATAGATCAAATGTTCATTTTTTGGAATGGAAAGAAGAAGGATATACACAATCTTGTGGTTGAATGTGATATTTTCGAACACAACAAGGGAGAAATAGTGAACACTGCAATATCACTACAACCTATCCCTATTACCCTATCTATATGGACAAATATATCTATGAAATTCTTCATAAGGTTACCCAAATATAGTAATAATTCCATCTTCATTGTAGTGGATGATATACCTTCCAAATATGTTCATTGCATTGCACTCCAACACCCATTTAAAGCTTCCATGGTGACTCAAGTTTTCATGGGCAATATCTTCAAACTAAATAACATGCCCCAATCTATTGTCTTGGATCGTGATTTGAATTTCACTAGGAGCTTATAGAAATATTTGTTCATACCTTAAGGAAACCAATTACACCTTAGAATTACCTATCATCCTAGGTTGATGGTCAAATAGAAGTAGTCAATAAGTGCTTGAAACCTTATTTTAGGTGCTTCACATATGAAAGATAGTCTTAATGGGTTTAGTCATTACCTCTAGTTGAATCGTGGTACAATGGAACTTATCTTGGTGCCATTCCCATGACTCCCTTTTTGTTAATATATGGTCAAAATCCTCCATCAATATTATCTTGTCTACCAAGTATCTCCCTTGGGTAAATTTACCCCCATTTGACTAGTATATATAAGTGATGTGACTTCTCATCTTCTCCACCAAGAAAATAAGTCTCTTCTTCATATTTTTGAGGTCTCTTAAATAGATGGATGTGTGGAGAAAAGGAGGAATACTTGATTTTCTTGACCAAGTTCTTTCTCTCTCTTTTCACCGAGTTTACTGGACTATTTTCATCCAACATGCATAGGAATTTTATTGTAATCAATTGTAGGAGCCACTGGGGCAAATTTTAGCTATTGGTTGACTGTTTGACTAGTGTTAACATTCTACTACTTTGACCAGATTTTGATTCGTAACTGGATTTGTACTTGGCACATGTTTCTAAACAAATTGTTGATTTATGAGACTAAATTCGGATATTCCATAGTTTTCATCTTTTTATTTGTCAACGTTTTGAGTTTAGATCAAGACTCAAATTCGTAAAGGATAGCCAAGAACAACTACAACAGAAAGGCGTTTATATCATCAACTGCTCTTGTGGAGAACAATATATAGGAGAAACAGGCAGGTCAGTGAGGATTAGGCTCAAAAATCATAGTGTAGATATCCGGAAAGAGAGAACACGCTCTTTAGCTTTAGCTGAGCATGCAGGTAAAACAAACTAGCATATATGCATTGAGGACACTAAAGTTGTTGCTAATGAAAAACACCATTTCGTGAGGCTATTGAAATCATAAAACACACACGTAACCTTAATAGGGATGGAGGCTTGGAAATTAGTAAAAATTGGAACTCTCTGCTTACCCCCAATGAATAAGTTATCCCACTCTTTCAGATACCCCTTCCTCCCCTCATCTTACCTCAGTCAAAATAAATCCCTCACTTAACCGAAAGCATCATAAAGAATTATAAGAAATATGACATTTATCATCTTAATAATATCTAGACTTATATTAAATAAAAATACAACTCTACTCAAAATACATCAACAATAATCCATTAACTCAAAACTCTTAAAGAAATTTTGAATCTAGTTTAAAATATAGCTTTAAAATTAATTAAATTAATTAAATAAAGCAATATAAAACTAATCTCACATTTTTAATTAATAGTTAAATTAACAATAATAAAAAACATATTATATTAATAAAACCTTATTAACATAGAAAAGGGTTAAAAAGAACATAAGCTTATAACCTATGTACATTAACAAAAATTAAACTAGGTTAAGCAATTATTTACTATCATGAATAAATAAATAAATAAAAATAAAAAAGAGCTTAGTACAGTTATAAAAATCAAACCTAATTAACATTGCACAAAATCAACAAACATTAACCTAAAAATTAATTAAATAAATAAAATAAAATAAATTTAATAACAAAAATAATTATATTTAATTAGAATACAGTAAATAAAAATATCTCTTTAATAAAATTAAGAACGCGTAGAGAGTAATACATTCAATAAATATAATATGATAATATTACAGGAATTAATTAAAATAATATTAAAATAATCAGATTCTTGGCTTACCAACTTAACAGCCCACCTACACGATATTTATCATACACTTTTCACTTCTCTGTAAATCAGTCATGATGAAGAGTCTTGGTCTAGACTCGAAGCATCGACAAATAAAAAGATGAACATTGTGGAATATCCAAATTCAGTCTCTTAGAAACCACACGACAGAAATCTACAAACCAAAATTGTTGATTTGTAAACCTTGCTGAAGAATAATTTATCCCAAGAAAAGTTGTTGGTTTTCTCCCAAGGTTGGGTTTCTCAAGGTAACAATATTGGTTATTGTGCATGGTTTCATTTCACTGGCCTTTATTGTTTCTACTACATTTATTATTTCTATTTAATGAATGTAATTACTCAATGATATTAATGACATAAGAATATTGTGTGAAGAATCATTAGCTAGTAACTATTTGACAAAAAATAGTATTCTACTATGTTCTTGTAGAAAAACAAAATAGTCCACATGTTAGGAAGTTTTAATACAATGGAAGGATACGCATCTCAAGGATGTCGTATGGAAACCAACTTCCATTCTATAGCAATTTCCTTGCTTGGAGCTAGAAGACAACATTGTTATTTAAAGGGGAGGGCATGTTAGGGTCTTACCACCCTAACCCTTAAATTAGATAGAGAATTATGCATAACTATGTAATGAAATCCATCATTAGTAAATAAGGCTTATGTAGCAGTGTGAACACCACTATTGTAAGAAGGCTTACTAGAAGGTTTTTCTTACAAGAAAGTTCCTTCTCTAAATTCTTCTTACAAGATCAAAGTAGTATAGATGGAGGTCGAATCATTATAAGAATTATTGTAATTGAACTCTGCTCCATCCCTTGAAGAGCCAAGTTAACGATGCACTCTTAATAATAAAGGTATTCTAGTTTGGCTGATGTTAACATCATGCTCACTGTTCTTATTACTTTCTATGAAATATCTTAATGTTATTTTCATTTCATGTCTAAGTATCTATGTTGGTTATATTACATCCAATGGGAAACCCATGTCATTTCCTAACTTAATGTATTATTACTCATTTATCTCTTTTAACTTATTAAGCACTCAAATCATTGAATGAGTATGTGATGATTATTTACGTGCAAAAGGTTAGTGGCCAATGTCATCTCACCTAGTTATGATACCATGGGCTATGTATAATCATCTTTGAGAAGTGTGAGAGTCAAGAAACATTAGAAGAAAGGGAGAAAATTCAAGTTGAGAGGGGATGTACTTTTCATATAGTAGAAAGGGAAGGAAAAGCAAAGTTTTTGGTCCTACAAGAGGTTGTAGTCATACTATGTGTTGAAAACCAATTTTTAGAGTTGGGGTTGACATTGAGATTGAACCGGCATGCCTATGAGAATTTCTCAATGAAAAAACACCCCAGAGATTGAGTAAAGGGTGTTATGAGCACTCTTTTATAGCTTGATTTCTTAGAGCCACCCACTGAGAAATTCCTATGTTGTTTTGTGTTCGATCCCTAGAGGGGATGGTGATTATTTAAGGGATTGTGGTGTAGAGGAATTGTTGATTGATTGTTAAGAAATTAGAATTGTTATAGGAGTCACATCACTATGTTTTTACTAAGTATTGAGTTCTCTGCAAGTGAACTATAAACACCCATATGAGCATGTCTATCCTTGTAGACTCAGCCTTAGGTTTGAGGTGACTTACTATTAAAAAAAATAAAACAAAAATCCTATAATTAAGAAAAACATCCCTCATACACAACTAATTGATAATAATTTAATATGAAAAAAAATATTCAAATCATCACATTATATATTAATGATTTATATTTCAAACCGTTTTTGAAAGTAACATAGCTCACTAACCCAATGAGATATATTACTTAAAACCTCCACTACTAATAACAAAATTATCCACTAAAAAATATTTTATTGATGAGATAAAATAAAATGAATTACTTTCAAACCATTAAAAATTATATTGTGAAAAGAAAATCTTTGTTTTATTTATTTTTTCCAATTATTTCTTTCTTAATATATTCCTATCCCTTTATTTTTAACTTATTTCCATCCAATATTATTTAATGTAGGAACGTTGGTTGGTCTTCTTAAGTTATATGTTTATTAGTCCCTGCCTGGGACTATTAGCGATCGATAGATCGTTGACCGCCCATTAATTCATTCTTTGACCATATTTTTTTTGACGTTATCATCGTTTAACCAAAGTTTTAAAATGATAATTATTGTCTATCAAAATTTTAATCAAAGTTTTTGGCTGGGCAAGAAAGGACCTCTTATTGCAGGCTTCGCTTATTCCAATGCAAAAATGTAGTGACAAGTTATAGTTTATCCAAAGTCTGAAAAAATTGTAATGACAATGTGGTAACAAATTATAGTTTATCCAAAGTCTGAAAAATTGTAATGACATACATGAAACTTAGGCGCATGTAAAGTTTATTATATAGCTGCCACGTCTCACCTCTCACGCAGCTGGCTACCACCGTCTGCCACCTCTTACCACTGCAACACCACATTATTTATTTGTTGTCCATCGACCCACTTGAGAGTACGTGAGGTGAGGTGAGGTGAGGTTTTCCTTTCTCCTGTAACAGGGGCTTAGCTATTACAGGGATTCAAAATCCATTGAATGTGTTGCAGAGCTTGAAGGTCTGGAAGAGCCATGGCCTCCAAAAGCAGCTCCACGCTCACTCTCGCTCTTCTTCTTGTTCTTTCGCAGTTCTTATATTCAGCTCAGTTGGGAGAAGCGCGCACAGTGGCCGGGGATGTAGAGGCTCTCAAAGCCCTAAAGGATTCAGTGGATGTGAATTCTATTCAAGCCGGATCGTGTCTCAGCTCCTGGAATTTTTCAGCAGATCCCTGCGATTCTGCCTATGAAAATCTTGTAAGTTTAGAGTCGGATTAAAACTTATTTATGTTTCTTGAATAGACCTTCGAATTCACTTATAAAGCCTCGCATATCTTATATCTTACGACAAACATTTAAATTTCCAGAATACGCTGCGAGAAAAAGCCCAAGGAATTTAGTTAGTTATTATCGGTGCTCATCTTTTCAAGAATTCGTTTGTTTTCAATTCTGCTTCTAATTCACAGTGGAGTATTTAGTTAATTGGCTGCGTAAATGCAGCAGTCAGATGGTGATTGAATCGTCAACTCTGGTTCATATACTTTTACTTCAGTATAAAACAAGTGAAAATATATATAATTTATTTAACTACGGGTGTATGTTGGAGGATTTCAAGTTTAATGAAGATAAAAAAATATGTATAAAATTTTGGATTTTATTTTTTCAATACATTTAATTGATTTAGGGTTACGTTTTTTTCTTAATGATGATAGTTCTGGAAAATTGACTTTATTTCTGTAATTTGTATTTAAGGAAAATCTTGTTGAGTGTTTACACCAGTGTGTCACTTAGTAGTTTATTTATGATTTCTGATAAGTGGTCTGGGTTCAAGCTTGGCCTATTAATGGTGAATTTTACTCTGGGACAACAACTGCGTATAAGTCTAATGAATTAGAGTACGACAAGACAAGGAAAGAAGAGAAGCATCACAAGCGTATGGAGCATTTGGGAGAAATGAGAGCAGTCGCTGCCGGAGCATTTGCAATGGTACTCTATATATATTTTATTCATTAAATCTAAATTCTCTGATCCATAGATCGAGTAAAGTATATTTAGTATTGTTTCTTGTATTTTGAAGTCAGCTGATTAATTACAATAGACCCAAAAAATTATAGAGAACTTCTATGATTCTTATAATATAAAGAGACAAATCTGTATATTAATGTAATGTTTTATGCAGCAAGAAACAGAACTCTGAACTCTGTAAAACGATTTTGCTTTGATGTTAGAAATTAGAGAGATATCTAAATTAAAAGTTTCAGAAATTATAGTACCTTGATTCGCTTGTAGCAGAGAGTGTCGAGCAGCTAATTCTCCTGAGTAAGTTCAGAGCAGAGAGTCTTATTATAGTACCTTGATTCGCTTGTAGCAGAGAGTGTCGAGCAGCTAATTCTCCTGAGTAAGTTCAGAGCAAAGAGTCTTACTCAGAGCAGAGAGTGTGGCCGCATATCTTATATGCTTGTTCCTTATTCCTTGTCTCTGTAATTTCGCAGGGGTTAATTCATTCAGCTCATCCAGATTTTGCTTTGACGAAAATGCACAGGTAGGAGGGATTACGAACTGGGAGTACGTGTTGTGTGCAAGTGTTGGCAGGGGAGGGGCTGAGTTGCAGGTGGCGAGGTGGCATGAAAGAGAGAATGACTCTCATGCAGCAGAACACGACCGCTCCTATCTTCGTGTTCTGGGCCGTTAAAAATATCTTAAAATATTAAAAATATATTTGTATATTT
>APFE031459031.1:340191-356778 GCA_000404065.3 Pinus taeda | reverse complement strand
TATTTCTATCTTATTTTATTAGTTTTTATAAGTTATCTTTCTTTTTTAATCAGTTTTAATCTTAATATGTTATTTTAATTAACCTCTCACTTTACCTTTCAAAGTCTTCTTTGATTAAATTAATTAATTTTTCATACTAGCTAATTAAATTCTTCTTTATAAAAAAAAATCATTTTGCTCTCTTATTGCTAATGATGAATAGAGTGTCCACCCTAAACATCAAACAAATTCATACTTTTCTCCTAAAATATTTTCACAAAGTAATATATTCTTTAAAACTCAAAATCATCTAATAACAAAAATTAAAATCATTACAATAACATATTAAATATAAACTTAAGATTAAATCTAGATGAAAAATATAATAATAATTCCTCTCAATCATCTAAAAATAAACTTAATTAACCATCCTCATAAAAGTTAACTACCATCATCATACACAATCAAAAAAACAAATAATCTCCTCACATATCAACTGATCATTATACACCATGAAAAAACCTAAACATAAATTAAAAAGACAGACATACCCCCACAGATATTGGAAAATTTGTCATGGAATCATATTCTCCTTGTGGAGATGATATGGGGAATTTCCTGTACCAACATATTCAAATATTTCCATGATACACCATCATATTCAAATATTTCCATGATACATTATGCAAAGTTGTTATTGAATAGAAATTTATAACATGTATTCGAAGGCACATTCCATTCCTTAATTACAGCCGACCATCTCCACTTTCCAAATGTATCTCCATTTGTTTGAAAAGGGTAGTTAATGCCATCAGATGCTGCATCGCCTTGCCACTCAATCTATCATTATTGTCATGCCAACAGATTGCCTGCCTGGTTTCCAGTTATAATGAAATAATGGATAGGGCGTAATCTTTCTGGCTAAAAACATTACAGGATTTCTCTGTAACAATTTTTACAAAACACAGAAAAAATTGCATATACTGTACTAATTACAGTTGCTGCCTAGAGATCTCTAGCCCTCCTTTTTCGCAGCAACTTCCTTGGTCTCATCTGCTGCAGCGTTAGCAGCGACTGAGATTACATGGTCATTTCCACCACCATTCGCATGCCCGTTTGATACAGGATATTGAAATGCGGGCAGATCTTCAACTTTCAGTCAGCAATGTTTGGATAATAATCGCAAGTTTACTTTCAACTCCTGGGAAATCTAATGCTGATGGATAGGAATATTAGTGTTTTGGATGTCTCTTGAGATCATCGGCATATCAAATGTTACTTAAATTATAGGATTTAAGGTTTAAATTATAAGATTTAAGGTTTAAATATTCTATTAACTGATAGAGCAGTTAGCATTTTTTTGGGATGAGTGTTGAAATTTTTAATAATGTAAATTATAAGATTGAAGGTTCAAATCTCCAATTAACTATGTTAATTTGATATAAAATGCTATGTAAATTATAAGATGCAAAGTTCAAATCCTTATATTTACAAAAAAACATAATTAAGAGTTTTTTTTATTGAAGAAGGAAATCACATTTGCCCTTATCAAAATCCGCAATTATTTGTCAACGATTGTATAGCCATGAAAGGTGGTTAGTCCATTGTCTCTAGGTGAGATAAGGATCCACTAGAGGTGGTTGATACATATCCCAAAACACAAGGAGAACATTAGTTTATCTAATGTCCAACAATCTCCCCCATGGCAAGCTGAGTACACTTTGGTTTATCCAACGTCCAACAATCTCCCCCAACACAGAAATATGTATGTAATTTGTGACGTACAACTTTAATGCCGCTTGTTGGAAATCACAATTGTCATTAAACCAAACCCTATCAATATTCATCAATGATCTAATTGCCAAAAAAAAACAACTAATCTATGCCAAACAAAGAGAACTGCTTTATCTCAAGTCTAACAATTGCAAAACTAAATCAACACAGATATACATATAATCACAATTTGACATGGGCACTGGTATTAACAGAGTGGAAAAGTGAATGTGAATTGTAAATTCGAATCATACAAAAGTCTACCTTATACGATTCTGGCATTGACAGGATCAATCTATCAGAGCGGGGAAATCATAGTGAACAAAACATGGGCAGTAACATTGCATAGAAATTGACTATAAAATGCAAACCAATAGATACGAATAAAAATAGAAAACCAACACATCTACCATTCCCATATTCAAATTCTCCTCAACACTTCCTAATCATTACGGAAAAAAAATTGAAAAATCATATGGCAAAATGATTTAAAATATGAAGATAGTATGCGTACCAAGACAAGAACAAACAAAGTGTGGCTATGAATATGTTCCGAAAGGGAACTTTTTTCACATTTCTAGTACAACAGCACACGCAACCTCGCAGTGCATTGGCTGACAATTGCGCAAGCAGAAGGGAAATTGTTGTAGCATTCCCCAAGGCTAGTGCGGGGCTACTTGGAAAGGTACACTCTCCATGTTCATATGTAACCTCATAGGCCTAATTAAGGGTACATTTTGCATGTTCATATGTATCCTCATAGGCCTAATTAAGGGTACATTCTCCATGTTCACAGAAATACAGTTAAGATACCATGTTTGTTTTTTTTGGTTTTAGGTTTCGAGGCTCTTTATATTGGATGGAAGAAGTATTGATCACTATACTAAGAGCCTCGATATCATTTCAGAAGTTTGATTCCCCAAAGTGACTTCCATCCTCGACTCATTACATAAGATTTCAACCTAAGACATGGTGAAGACTAAACCCATGCAAACAAACTCATCTACACCTTGTGTGTAGTTAAGACACCCTGTAAACAACAACAACAACAAAAGATTATGAAGCACACTAGTTTACTTAGGCATGTTTGAATTCTGCAACTATTGTCGTGCTCAAGGCGATCAAACCCAGAAATCCCAAGAATAAGAAAAATCCCAAACAGGTTGTCTGCACTTAGGCTCGTTTAGTGACAAACTCAAAAATCTATTGATCTCATAAAAAAGCATAAGCTATTGGGACCAATAGATTCTTGTTGTAGGGCCCTTCCCTCAAGGGTTGTAGTCTTTCACACTCAAAAGAAAAGTGTTTTCCCGCAATCATAGAAAGTTGCAAAGCTTCAAGAGAATCCTTCAATGATCAATCACCTACAAGTTAAAAACAATCTAGAACAGAGTAAAAGGAATCAAGGCATCAAAAGGACTCAAAACAACCAACTGTGTGCAACACACGCAATACCAAACTCATGAAGCAAAACTCATAACAAAGTTGTGTATCTTATCAAACTAAAACGAAGCTAGATTCACAAGTAAAATATTGTTCTATGCATCAAATCATTTTGTGTGTCATGAAATAGTTAAAATACAAGACAAGGCAAGGTCATAGGTTAAATTTGTTAGTTATCAAATAAATTTATCATTCACATAAAAATGGAAGCACTAGGAATTAGATATGTGTGTTACAAGTAAATGTGAACATAGCACAATCATTCACACATTCAATATGATAGAGAAAAGTGTTACTATGTGTTATGTCTAGAACTCGAACATCCAAACCAAATGTATGCTCTACAAACTAAATGCAACCATCACACATCTAATGTATATGTTTGATGTCTCACAAGACATATTGCCAATCAATATGTTGAGTTTAATAATCATAAAGGAGATATATGTGCCATAAATATAAAATTCCAACAACACGGATCAAATATGTGCTTTATAAATCAAAAGTGATCATCATATGGTTAATCATATGGCCAATATGCACATGTTGCAATGCAGACTTTTTATTAGAGATCAAATCCACAAACTAAATACCAAACAATAAATTTGTTTATGGAAATAAAATAATTCAAGCAATGAAATAGAGTCTACTTAAAAAAGTGTGACCTATCTGGATCTCTAAGTTACCGGAATTAACCAAGATCTTTTACTTTTGTGATGTTATCAGAATTGCATGTGAAAGAGTATGAAAAACCACATGTGCATACTTTAAAAAAGATGAAACATAACGACAACCATCAAATCAAGGAACAGACACATTGATAACGGAGTTCACTAAGTGTGGGTTATGTCTCCGAGCCCGATGTCAAGAGTGGGGAGGTTGCTTCATTAAATTTTTACAAATGATGATGATGTACATGGTATATTATTTGTCATTACAAGGATAAATACCCTCAACTAGAGTGACATTCTTTCCATTAGACGTTCTCAGGAACTCTCACTCAAATGAGCCCTCCTTCAGCATGACAAGCTAATAAATTCTCACATGACATGGAATATGAGTATCCCTCAACATAATGGTAACAAATATCTCAACAATAAAAACATCATATCAACAAATCAGAAGAAGACATCACATGCTATCACTACATCATTTACTTCCACTTTCGAGGATGGCCTGAAAATGCAAAGGTAAGTTGATGAAATGGATTACACCATTGAATTCGTGGCATGAAACCGTGTCAAATGACTATAAACTTGACCCCTTTCTGACACCGTCAAATTTGGACCCTCGGGAATCTCAAACATTCCCCGAAAGCTTCTTCCCTGAAAATGGCCAAAAAATTCGTTGCTCGTATGAAAAATTTGATCACACCACTACACTCCCTATGAAATTCTGTGAAAAATGACTATAAAGTCGACATCATTCTGCATCGGTCAAAAATCAACCTCCAAGGGAATCTTTTAGATTCTACCAAGATTCCTCACTGATGACTGCCTAAAATTATGCTACTCAAATGAGGAAATGGACCACACCATCATGTTCCCTACAGAATTCTGGTTTTTTTAGTATAAAGTTGACATAATTCTGTCATTGTGAAAAGTTGCTCTCTAGGGAATCTTTTAGATTCCTCACTACATCAAAGAATATTTTATGGAATATTCTATAAAATATTCCCCTGGAGTATACCTGCTTCGAAATTTTTGTCATCTGGGCACAGTTTCACACTGCACCTAGTTCCGCTCTCTCAGCGCAACACTCCTCCCTTCATTGCCCCGATGAATGAACATTGCGGTTTAATACATATGTTTCAGTGAAGGTTACAAGCCATGCCCTCACTGTTACGGGACTTGCCTAGGGTCAAACCCTATGGGCACATTGGTGCAATGCCATTTTTTTGGAGTCACGTTCATTTTTGGGTGGTGGTATGAGAAATGGTTTATGACATGTTACATAATTGTTACATTGGTAGTGTATGAGTGGTGTGGTTTATGTGTTGGGTCGTCGTAGTGGGTGGGCCGACCTTCTGGTCGATGCAGGTTCAAATCCCGCCAGCCCATTTAACCTAGTGTCGTACAAATGAATCGATCGTGGGTCATTAGGTGGGGTTCCACGTCTCCCGCGGGCCCCTGCTCATTTGTGTGCCAATATAACAAGATGTGGGGGTGGCGGGGTTTGACCGCCTACCACCCCATTTAATATGAAGGTTTTTGGAGGTTGGCGGGGGTGGCGGCCTACCAACTCATAATTTTTTTTTTTTTAAATTAGAATTCACTATTAAGAAAAATTGACCAAATTTTGGGGTTAACCGGGGAATTTAAGTAAGCGACAAATTCACCAGTTCTGGTGGCTAGATTTCATGCACCGAAAAATTTCCAAATTGTTGCCTCGTTAGTCACTATCACTTGGTCTAGTTTGACCAAAAATTTGACCGCGGATGTCTTGAGCATACAAAATCAAATTTGAATTTTGTTCACGTTGTTGGAATTAGGACGACGAGCACTACGATCCTATTCTAGTTTGGGTTAAATATGAGAACTTCGATTTTTAAGCTATTTTAAGCCACTTCTAAATTTTGAACATTCCTAGAGCCACCTAGATCATTCCTCCCCACTGAGGATCTTTTGGTCCTCCAAAATCATGAACATAATCTGCATCTATTGTGTTACATTTTTTGCACCACAAGTGTCCTGACAGACAATACCTTCTTCTCCTTGAACCTTGTTCTTTGGAGCCATAAGTGATGAGCCAACACCTACATCCTCTAGAAACCCGTAGTACAATCTTTGAAAACTACATGCTCAATTACATGACCAATCATGACACAAGAATCCCCATACTTTCCAAGAGTTTATAATACACACTCTTTGGTCAAGTTTACATCAGAATAGAAACCAATACCCCATCTATCAATAAAAAGGCCAAAAACACCATCGTTGCTTTAAAAAGCGATGAAAAATACATCATCACCTTTACAATTATATCGCAACACATGATTTACAAAATGCAACCATGGCAAGCTACCATATCTAGTAAAACCATCTCTTACTCATCAAAGTGAATGGGTCATTTCCTTGGACCTGATTCACTTGTTGAATAACTTTTCCAACTGGTTCATGCACGAGCGCTTTGTCCTTCAGACGCTACTCTGGATGGAGCCTTCAACATGTTTCTCTTTGATGTCCACTTCTATTGCAATGATTGCAAAAAATCTTCTTCCTCTAGACCTATTTAACTTCTTTCTTTCCTAATGTGGAGAAGGCCTTTCACGCCTCATCCTTTTTCTTGCTACCATTCTCTTCCAATGCTCAACAAACAAACGATTATGCAAACCACAAAAACTACTTGGTTTTCTATGCCATGATTTTTGTTCATGATTAACAATATGCTTGTAATCAAAATGAGCTTTAGAATACTGAGACTTTATATACCTCTCTTGCATGTCTCTAGTGCAATCCTGGCAATAAGTGTTTGCCTTAGCTCTTCCTCTACAATGTGTACTGTCACGGGAGGATTGTAACATATTCCCATCATCCTCTTTCTTTGATGGCTTCAACAATGTCTTGGAAGCTTCTAATACCTTTGATCACTCTCCTTTAGTGTATCATAAACCTGCAAATCGAGGTCTTTGTACAACCTCCAATGGTTGAGTGATTCATTCGACATTTACACCAAGTCCTCCTCCTTTATACCCCATCTTGGTAAGGAGTCTCATGCCAATTTTTGAAATGAGTACCTCCATGTTTCCAACATAAATAACATCATGTGAAAGTGAAATTGAAGAATGATCAACTTGTTTACCTTGATTTTCAATTTCGAAGCAGGTGATGGTGGCTTCTCTAAGCCTTCATTGTGCTTCAGTTTTTCGAAGGCATCTTCTATGGCTCGTAACTAAAGTTGTAGTCTCTCCTTCTCCTCTTTTTCTTCTCATAGAAGTCTCCTCAATTCAACATTCTCTGCTTGAAGGCTTTGATTGATTTCTACATCTGAATGATGAGAAGACAATGAAGAAGATGGAGATGGAGCATCATCCTCTACTCTTTCTTTGTCTTGTTCCTGTCTCGTCATCTTCTCCTCATAATCTGCATACATTAAATCTACCGCGTGTGTCATATTAATGAGGTCCTTGTAGAGATATTTGTTGTTCTCCATTTCCCTTCTTATTACACATTCAATCGTTCACACTTGCAATTCACATCAGCGAGAACCTGCTCTAATACCAAACTTGATCTGGATCTCTCAGCTACGAGAATTAACCAAGATGTCTTACTTATGTGATGTTAAAAGAATTTCATGTGAAAGAGTATGAAAAACCACATGTGCATACTTTAAAGAAGATGAAACATATTGACAACCATCAAATTAAAGAACACGCGCATTGATAATGGAGTTCACCCAATATGAGTTATGTCTCCAAGCCCAGTTTCAAGAGTGGAGAGGCGGCTTCATTAAATGTTGCTAAATGATGATTATGTACATGGTATATTATTTTTTATTACAAGGATAAATACCCTCAACCAGAGTGGCATGTCTCTCCATGAGATGTTCTCAAGAACTCTCACTCAAATGGGTCCTCCTTCAACATGACATGCTAATAAATTCTCACATGTTGTGGCATACGAGTATCCCTCAACATAATGGTAACAATGATCTCAAAAATAAAAACATTATCTCAGTAAATCAGAAGAAGACATGACATGGCACCACTACATCATTTAACTCCACTTTTGGGGATGGCTTGAAAATGCAAAGCTTAGCTAACAAAATGGACTACACTATGGAATTCATGGTATGAAATTGTGTGAAACGACTATAAACTTGACCCCTTTCAAACACCATCAAATTCTAGACCCTTGAGAATCTCAAAGATTCCCCAAAGATTCCTTCCTAAAGATGGCCAAAAAATTTATTGCTTGGATGAAATTTCTCAGCACACGATTACGCTCCCTGCGAAATTCTATGAAAAATGACTATAAAGTCGGCATCATTCCACCTCTGTCAAAAATCATCCTCCTAAATAATCTTTTAATTTCCTTAAGATTCTGCTAAGATTCTTCATTGTTGACCACCTGAAATTTTGCTACTTAGATGACGAAATAGACCACAGCATCACGTTCCCTATGAAATTTTGGTTTTCTTGAGTATAAAGTTGACATGATTTCGTCACTATGAAAAATTGCCCTTAGGGGAATGTTTTAGATTCCTCACTATATCAGAGAATATTTTATGGAATATTCCAAGGAATTTTCCCCTGGAATATACCCACATTGAAATTCATGCTAACTCAATGCAGTTCCATGCTGCACCTAGTTCTTCTCTCTCGTCTTGACGCTCCTCCCTTCATTGTCACGATGAATGAACTTTATGGTTTAATATATATGTTTCAATAGAGGTTACAAGTCATAGGTCGTTCACTTATTGGTGATAGCCCCCAGTTGTTACAGGACCTACCCAGGGTCAAACCCCACGAGCACATTGGCATAATGTCATTTTTTGGAGGCATGTTCGTTTTGAAGCGGTGGTTGGACCAACAATTTATGGTGTGTTACATAACTATTACATTAGTGGTGTGGTTTATGTGTTGGACCACCACAGTAGGCGAGTTAGTGTTCTGGTCAGCATGGGTTCAAATACTGCCAGTCGATTCAACATGGTGCCATGCATATGAATCGATCGTGGGTCGTTGGGTGGGGTCCCAAGTATCTCATGAGCCCCTACCCATTTGTGTGCCAATGTAACAAAACGCAGGGGTCGCAGGGTTTGACTACCTACCACCCCATTTAATATGAAGGTTTTTGGGGTTTGGCGGAAGTGGCAACCTACCAACCCATAATTATTAATTATTTTAAATTTTCTTTAAATTAGAATTCACTGTTAAAAAAAATTGATTGAATTGCGGGAATTACCAGGAAATTTAAGTAAGCGAAAAATTTGCCCATTCCAACCGCCAGATTCTGTGCACTGGAAAATTTAAAAATTGTTGCCTCATCAGTGACTACCACTTGGCATAGTTTGACCAAAAATTTGAACGCAAATATATTGAGCATTGGAACTCGAATTTGAGTACCATTCACGTCGTTGGAATAAGGATGATGAGCACTACGATCTGGTCTTAGTTTGGGCGAAATTTGAGAAATTTTATTGTAGAGCCATTCTGAGCCACTTCTGAATTTTGAGCATTTCTGGAGCCACCTATATCAGCGAAAATAAACCACATTTCACATCAAAAGCACAATAGCACAATGAGGCAATGTGTTGGGTTGGTGGACCCTTTCCAACCAATAGCATTTTCTTGAATGAACTTTAAATCAAACCATGAATTAACACAAAACACAAAGCTTGAACATCAAAAATAATGTCTTCAGTTAAAAGTCCACAAATTACATAAGGAGAAACACACAGGAGTGATCCAATGGCCACAACACAGGGTTGTACTATAGTCACAAATAAAAGAATGTCTCTATTACCACTACTTTCTAAAAAGACTAAGATTCAAAGCTTTATTTTTATACATAACAAAGTACATGACGTATCTCTATCTCCCATAGTTGAAAGTATATCTTGAGTATGTTGGAAATAGTACTGACAGGGGGTGGGGGGGTGAATCAGTATTTGCAAATCAATGTAACATTTTCATTTCCATAATCAGATACATATATGCTACTTCAATTAAGGAAACCCCCGTGTACATGCAATTGTGTTTAATGCAACTAGCGTATATCCAGTAAACTTATGATTCAGTTAATCCATTATATTTTGATCTTTAACTAGTGCATAAGAACTTCATTAACCATATAAACAGTAACGAAGTGCAGTAAAAGCATAATAGATCATCACACATAAGAAACTCACATGAACACCATGATATAAGGTGTAAATCCAATGCGGGACAAAAACCACCTACTGTTGTTTTCTTTAATATAAGAAAAACCTATTTAAAATCTTGTACTAGTGCAAACTCATACCAGCACATAGGCACCCACCTGCAGAAGGCTACTACCTTCAATCGTTCTCTAGCTTCTACTGGAAGGGAGCTCCAACCCCCTGGCTCTTGTACTAGCCGATATATTTACTAGTACATAGGCGCCGACCTACAAAAGGATACAACCCTCTCTTTTCTTCCAGGGACCACGTTTCATAAATTTTCATACTAGATCCATCAATATCATCAAAGCAAAAAATCAAGCATCACTGCAATACAACCATCAACCACATCTACATCATCAATCTCTGAATCACCCAACAATTAAATCACTGAAACCCTGTCATCAACCACAGACACCAAAACACAAAGTAAGACCCAGAACTCTGCAACAACCATCAGAACCATCTACAAATTCAGATATCATATTTCATTATGTATACACTAATATGATGAACCCAACCAGCGTGTATATGCACTTTTACCAAAGTGAACCTGCGTAAAAATTTGCAACTAACTTATAACTTTGCAGCTATTCCAGAAATCAACCATACGTAGATCATAACATTTATAGAATAAACATGCATTAGTAATTTAGATGATCAAACCATATAATGATAAGACATTCCAAGCCTTAAGATCTCGATCCATATTCCATCATCATCCACATGGGTGCATCCTTGGTTCAAATCAAGCAAAGCATCACAAACCTATTACCAGCACAGTGGATCTCACACTTCATCATATATTCAATCCTTGCACACTTGCTCTTTGGCCTAATGATCTTCTTCTCCTTATTTAGGTTTAGGCCTCTCTCAATACCGTGGTCCAAAAACAACGTAGGACCAATACCTTGGACCCAATACCTGGGGTCAATACCTCGGACCAAATACGATGGACCAATACCAAAATATCATGGACCAAATAACACAGACCAAAACTTAGTTTCCAACATGTACGCGATTTCCCTTCTATGAAACTGCGTGTGTACGACATACGCACCTTTTGTTCTGCTAATCCGCATGTATACACACCTTTGTCAAGATGAACCAGCATATACCTCTCTCTGATCATTAATTCTTTGTTCTTGACCTACTGCACTATCATTTGTCATCTGAGGAGTTGCCGTCAAGGACAACACCTGTATCATACCTGTATCATAATGCCAACAATCTCACCCTTTGGACTTGATCGCAACAACCACACCAAGTCACTCTCCCCTTTTGACATCAAGGCCAAAGGGCAAACCAAGATATTCTCCTCCTTGACATACATTCTATTGTCCATACTCCCCCTGAGTACCTGCTGAAAACTCTGATTGAGCTCCCCCTTTATACATGCCAAGATGTATCAATCTGTCCATGCTCCCCCTAAGCACATGCAAGGTCTGCAAAGGCATAACATGACCCTATACATATATCACCAATGACCTTCCTATCACCAAATACTCATACATGCATCAATCTCCCAACCAAGTGGGGATACACCATATGTTTATACTTGACTACGAAACATTACATCATCCATCCCACACATAGTGGGGTTACAAATCAAAGACCAACAATCGAATCAAGACCATGATAGTCATCAACAACTATCATACACCATATATGATTCTGCACCATAAGTATCTATCATAAGCATCCAGACCTATAACCAACAATAAGTAGCAAGATGTATCATTTAGCCACATAAGCATCATCACCAAAGACTTCTAACCATAATGCCAACAATGCATTATTTGAAGTATACGCTCCCCCTAAACCTGTGCCATGCCATCATCAAACAGAGTAAATAAGTGACTGAACCATATTAGACTTCTGTACTGTTGCTTTTCTTTATAACATTATATACGCGATTGTGAGTGTCTAACTCACGTATATACACGACTTCTCTTCATGAAACCTTCATATGAGATTTAGAACACTAATGTTCCACACTTTTAGCTTCCTTTGAGTCTATCATGTTTGTATATTCTACTATGCCACATCTTTCTGGTTGTACTTCCTTCTTCTTCCATATCTTCAACTATGATGATGTTTTCTCCTTTTGGTATGGTGCCCAAAATCGTCTCCTGCATTCCTTTGCTATATGCCAAGTTTTTTACATGCATAACATCTTACATGTTTCATGTTCCTCCTATAGCAGTCAATGGCTTTGTGACCAAACATATTGCAAGCAAAACAATATCCCTTAAAGTACCTGGAATGTGATGATCTTTCTCTCTGACGGTCTTGAACCATTCTACTTATATATCTGGCTGCAACATGTCCAAGATTATGACATACATAAAATTCAACATTATTCATTGGAGGAAATAATCGTCTATTACTTCCATAGTCAAGAGAAAAATATTTTCTTTGAAGAATTTCTTTCCTTGGTTGTTGATGGGGTTGACCTCTCATCTCTTTGTTGAGCATTTCTAATTTCGCATTAGATTTCCTTTCCTCACCTTGTGAGCTAGATTCATCTTCAACAGATTCATAAAAACCAAAACCAATTTTGATAGCAGGCGACCTTTGACTACTAAGAATATCATCCAAAATCTCAGTATTGTCTTGAAATCATAATAGTTTATCTTTTTCTTCTAATTTACCTTTCAAGATATTTAACTCAACCTAATGTTATTCTTCCTTTTCCAGATATTTCTTCTTCAAGACTTCTTCAGAATTTCTTCCTTCTTCCACTTGTTGCCTTAGTTTGAGAATCTCATTTTCTTGTTCTTCATTCTACTCGTACAACATTTGATGTACTCTGAAGGCACACTCCAGCAGAGCTTTTAAGTTGATAACTTCTCCTTTGAGGGCGCTCTCCCTTTTGTTAAATAGATCTTGTTGATCTATGATTTTATCTGATGCTTCATTTGCTTGTTCATCTTCAATCTGAGGTGATTTAGAATCTGAATACTTGCTTCCACCTAAAGGGAAGTTGTCCCTATTCCTTTCAGTTGTCTTCTTCTTCTCACACGCTTTCTTTCCCATTGTTCTACAGATCTTCTTCAAGTGATCAAGCTTTTACCAAAGGACCTTCTCTGATACCAATTGTTGGAAATAATACTAAGAGGTGGGGGGTTGAATCAGTATTAACAAATCAACATAATTTTTCATTTCCATAATCAGATTCACATACGCTACCTCAATTAAGGGTACCCACGTGTACACACAACTATGTTTAATGCAACTAGCGTATATCTAATAAACTTATGATTCAGTTAATCCATTATATGTTGATCTTTAACCAGTGCATCAAAAATTCATTCACCATAGAAACAGTAACCAGGTGCAGTAAAAACATAATAGATCATCACACATAATAAACACACATGAACACCATGATATACGGTGGAAACCCAATGCGGGACAAAAACCACCTGCTGTTGTTTTCTTTAATATAAGAAAAACCCGTTTACAATCTTGTACTAGCGCAAACTCATACTGGCACGTAGGTACCCACCTGCAGAAGGCTACTACCTTCACTCGTTCTCCATCTTTTACTGGAAGGGAGCTCCAACCCCCTCGCTCTTTTACTAGCCGATATATTTACTAGTACGTAGGCGCCGACCTATAGAAGGCTACAACCCTCTCTTTTCTTCCAGGGACCACATTTCATAAATTTTCATACTAGATCCATCAATAATATCAAAGCAAAAAATCAATCACCACTGCAATACAACCATCAACCACATCTACATCATCAATCTCTGAATCACCCAACAACTGAATCACTGAAACCATGTCATCAACCACAGTCACCAAAACACAAAGCAAGACCTAGAACTCTGCAACAACCATCAGAACCATCTACAAATTCAGATATCATATTTCATTATGTATACGCTACTCTGATGAACCCAACCAGCATGTATACGCGCTTTTACCAAAGCGAACCCACGTACAGATCTGCAAATACTAACTTATAACTTTGCAGCTATTCCAGACATCAATCATACCTAGATCATAACATTTACAGAATAAACATGCGTCAATAATTCAGATCTAGTCTATCCATGATAAAACCATATAATGATAAGACATTCCAAGCCTTAAGATCCCAACCCATAGTTCATCATCATCCACATGGGTGCATCCTTGGTTCAGATCAAGCAAAGCATCACAAACCCATTACCAGCACAGTGGATCTCACACTTCATCAGATATTCAAACCTTGCACACTTTCTCTTTGGCCTAATGATCTTCTTCTCCTTATATAGGTTTAGGCCTCTCTCAATACCATGGTCCAAAAAACCATGTAGGACCAATACCTTCGACCCAATACCTCGGGTCAATACCTATAACCAAATACCTGGACCAATACCAAAATACCACGGACCAAAACTTAGTTTTCCAACATGTATGCACTTTCCCTTCTGCGAAACTGCATGTGTATGACATACACGCCTTTTGTTCCGCTAACCCACGTGTATGCACATCTTTTTCAAGATGAACCAACGTATACCTCTCTCTAATCATTAATTCTTTGCTCTTGACCTGCTGCACTATGATCTGTCATTTGAGGAGTTACCATCAAGGACAACACCTGTATCATACCAGTATCATAATGCCAACAATCTCCCCCTTTGGACTTGATGGCAACAACCACACCAATTCACTCTTCCCCTTTGAAATCAAGGCCAAAGGGTGGACCAAGATATTCTCTTCCTTGGAATACATTCTATTGTCCATACTCCTCCTGAGTACCTGCTGAAATCTCTAATTGAGCTCCCCCTTTGTACATGCCAAGATGTACCAATTCATCCATGCTCCCATTCAGCACCTGCAAGGTCTGCAAAAGCATAACAGGACTCTATACATACATCGCCAATGACCTTCTTATCACCAAATACTCATACCTACATCAATATCCCAACCAAGTGGGGATACACCATATGTTTATACATGACTAAGAAACATTACATCATCCATCCCATGCATAGTGGGGTTACAAATCAAAGACCAGCAATCTAATCAAGACCATGATAGTCATCAGCAACTATCATACACAATATATGATCTGCACCATCAGCATTTGTCATCAGCATCCAGACCTATAACCAACAATAAGCAGCAAGATGTATCATTTAGCAACATAAGCATCATCACCAAAGACTTCTAACCATAATGCCAACAATGAATTATTTGAAGTATATGCTCCCCCTAAACCTGTGCCATGCCATCATCAAACAGAGCAGATAAGTGACTGAGCCATATCAGATTTCTATACTGCTGCTTTTCTTCATAACATTATATACGTGACTGTGCAACATCTAACTTGTGTATATACACGACTTCTCTTCATGAAACCTACGTATGAGATTTAGAACACTAATGTTCCACACTTTCAGCTTCCTCTGAGTCTGTCATGTCTGTATATTCTTCTATGCCACATATTTCTGGTTGTACTTCCTTTTTATTCCATATCTTCAACTGTGAGATTTTTTCTCCTTTTGGTATGGTGCCCAAAATCTTCTCCTGCATTCCTTTGCTATATGCCCAAGTTTGTTACATGCATAACATCTTACATGTTTCATATTCCTCCTATAGCAATCAATGGATTTGTGACCGAACATATTGCAAGAAAAACAATATCCCTTAAAGTACCTAGAACGTGATGATGTTTATGTGTGACAGTCTTGAACCATTCTACTTCTGCATCTGGCTGCAACATGTCCAAGATTATGACATACATAACATTCAACATTATTCATCGAAGGAAATAATCATCGATTACTTCCACAATTAGGAGCAAAAGATTTTCTTTGAGGAATTTCTTTCCTTGGTTGTTGATGGGGTTGACCTCTCATCTCTTTGTTGAGCATTTCTGATTTTGCATTAGAGTTCCTTTCCTCACCTTGTGAGCTAGATTCACCTACAACAGATTCATAAAAACCAAGACCAAATTTGATAGTAGGTGACCTTTGACTACTAAGAATATCATCCAAAATCTCATTGCTGTCTTGAAATCATAATAGTTTATCTTTTTCTTCTAATTTACCTTTCAAGATATTTACCTCAACCTAATGTTGCTCTTCCTTTTCCAGATATTGCTTCTTCAAGACTTCTTCAGACCTTCTTCCTTCTTCCACTTGTTGCCTTAGTTTGAGAATATGATTTTCTTGTTCTTCATTCTGCTCCTACAGCGTTTGACATACTTTGAAGGAACACTCCAGCTAAGCTTTTAAGCTGGTAACTTCTTCTTTGAGGGCACTCTCCCTTTTGTTAAATAGATCTTGTTGATCTATGATTTTATCTGATGCTTCATTTGCTTATTCATCTTCAATTTGAGGTGATTCAGAATCTTAATACTTGCTTCCGCCTAATGGCAAGCTGTCCTTGTTCCTTTGAGTTATCTTCTTCTTCTGACGTGCTTTCTTTCCCATTGTTCTACGGATCTCCTTCAAGCAATCAAGCTTCTACCAATGGACCTACTCTGATACCAATTGTTGGAAATAATATTGAGACGGGGGGGGGGGG
>APFE031459031.1:302603-335717 GCA_000404065.3 Pinus taeda | reverse complement strand
GGAAGCCCCGACTTCCTGTTCATTATGATGAAGTTCGGGCGGAGCATAGTTCATTTTCCTATGTCAAGCTCCCTAAAAAATGAAATTAGGTCTGGTCGGAGCATAGTTCACTTTCCTATGTCAAGCTCCCTAAAAAATGAAATTTGGTTTGGTCGAAGCATAGTTCACTTTCCTATGTCAAGCTCCCTAAAAAATGAAACAAGGAGTCTTGAGGATAGTTTTGCTAATGTATCAACCTCGTTAAAATAATGAAATGACTTGTATCCGAGGATAGTTCTTTACCTATGTCAACCTCGTTAAAACAATGAAACACGAGCTCATGCATTTCAAGCGTAATAACCATTATGTCAACCTTCAACCCATTTTCAATGGACTGAAGCTTAGGGGGCATGTACCTCGAATTGAGACACGATGCTAAGGGGCATGCCCGTTTCCTTTCCCATCAAGCATAGTTTGCATGTGTACCATGTGCTTTTAAGCTTGCACAAAAATAAAATTTCCCATCAAGCATAGTTTGCATATATGTATATGCTTGTAAGCTTGCATCAAATAAAATCCATTTTCAAAAGCATAGTTTGCATACATGATTCTCATGTGTGTTTTCAAGCTTTCGTAAAAATAAAATATATGTGTGTGTGTAAATACATTCCACAATGGGTCGTTTGTTATGCAGTAGATACATCAGATTACATGTGTGTCGAACAGTCGCATAGCATATAAAACACATCATCACGTGAAGAAAAGATCCATCTAGGAATAAGCATATGTAAATAAATTCTTTCCCAAGCATAGTTTGCATGTGTGTGCTTTTAATCTTGCCAAAAATATAAAAATACATGGATCGTATGTTGTGCAACTGATACATTAGATCACATTTGTGTTAGACATTTGCATAGCATATAAAAACATCATCATGTGTAAAATATCCATCCGAAATCGGTATATATATATATCGTGTGGCGCACTAAGGCGCTCAAAAATAACTGTATATGTCTAAAGTAAAGCCAGCGTCCTCGGTACATCTGAGACATATGTCTCTCAAAA
This sequence comes from Pinus taeda, assembly GCA_000404065.3. Taxonomy (NCBI): domain Eukaryota; kingdom Viridiplantae; phylum Streptophyta; class Pinopsida; order Pinales; family Pinaceae; genus Pinus; species Pinus taeda. The sequence goes on along the minus strand of APFE031459031.1, from coordinate 334,673 downwards.
AAATCAGTGAGAAATGAATCCTAGGCATCTACTATGGTAGGTTATGCTCTCTGTAGCATGCCACTGCCCGTGCTACCCGCCTCAAAAGGCGGTGCATCCTGGGTTCCACCCCCACTGTGTGAATCTAAGAAGCTATGGGACCTCCTCGATCCCCTGGTAATCTGGCACTCCCGCCAGTAAGCCCTCGAGGTTGTGCGCCAAAGTCTCCACCGTATCGCCTCTTGAAGGAGCCAGGGCCAGAACCCCAGTGCCTTGTCCCTCTCTCCATGCCTCCGGAGCTAGACCAAGGGGTCTCATGGGTCCCACATCTGCATATCATAGCATTTATCAGGACATGTACATGAAAAATTTAAAAAACATTACAAAAGATAAAAAATTAAAAAGAGATCAAGTGTTTTACCTCCATCATCCCAATGCTCTCCTGCAGGAAGTGGCATGTTGGGATCACCGCGGAAATCCATACCGGCATATGGCTAGTCCTCGACGAAAATGACCTGACGATCCAGCCACTCTCGAAAATAAACACCCCATGCCACTGGGCGGCCGCCACCTCCACGCGGCATGACCTGGGCCCATCGACTGGCCCTCGTCTCCCATGGACCTCTGGGCGGATCCACAACCATATCCTACAGTTGTAAGGCCGGCACCCGCTCCAGCATGAGCGGAAGTAAGAGAGACCCATAACCGAATTGTTTCGACTCTCCGCGTCGACAGTTGCTTAGTTGCCTCTTCATGCTGATCGTTACCGCTGCTGCCAAGTTGAATACATCGGGCTGTAGACACTCGAGAGCTAATAGTAGATGGGTCTTTGAGGCCTCTTGATTTGCCAAACTCCCCGTTTCCCAGGTCACCAGGAAGAGTATGGTGCGAAGGGCCATGTCATCCACCATTAGAATGCTCACCTTTCCACTCCGTGATTTATTTGGCCGTGGACACACTCGACTCATGAGCTGGTCAAGAGTCTCACCGCTGGGCCGTTGCCCCTCCAAAATGGGCATCGCACCCCAGCGTGACAACCCAGTCAAAAATTAAATATCCGTGTAATCAAACTCAATATCACGGCATCAGATTGTGAATTTTTTGTCAACTGGGTTCCAAGCTCTGATCAAGAACTCAAGAAGATCAGGTTGTGCTCTCAGGCGTGGAGTGAGGAAAAACTTGAGGAAACCGCATGCCTGCATTGCATTTCAGCACTCTGCATTGGCATAAGCAACTATATCTTCATTATCATGAGTCCTCTCTTCCCACACAAACGCCATTGCGTCCTGCATGACCACCAAAAAATATTAGGATGCTGACCGTTGAAGTTTGTACGTTTGAAAACTCAAAAATGAAATTTCACAGCGTCAGCGCGACTGTTTTTAAAACAGTCGCGCTGATCGTGGCGCCTCTTTGTTTTTTCCTTGGGTCAGCGTGGAAGCACACGTGTGTGTAAATATTAATCGATCAACATGGACCCGACGAAGGAATCCACGCTGACCGAGAGTGCACCAACGCTCAAAAAATTCGGCCAAATGGCCAAATCCCACCATGGAAATGCTCAAAAAAGGACTCAAAATGAAGCGCAGGGCAAGAGGAACTTACCTGGAACAAGCTGCTGGATGAATGGTGTCCACACGGGGTGAATGTCGCCCTCCCTTCTATGGCATTTCTGTTCGTCATATGAGCCACCTTTCTTGGAGATAAGCTTATCCTTCCACCATTCATGGAGACTCCTTCTCCTATATAATCCTCTACCATTACCATGAGCAGCTAGTTTTTGACATAGTGGAATTCATAGTGTTTTTAGTGCTGCTGCTAGTAGGCAGTTGGTGTGATAAGTGTGGATTGCTAGAGAGCTTAAGGAAGGTTGTGAAGTCTTGTTGTCTTGTGAGAGAGAGAGAGTTGTTTGTCTTGGGAGATCTACCTCCAAGGGTGAATGCTTATGAGACTTGCTGGCTGGACCCTCTTGAGAAGGACTCAACGTCAGAACATTGGTTGTACCTTTCTCTGTTATTGAATTAATAATAGATGACTACTGTTATGGTTCCATTCTCATTTGTCTTTGTAATGGTTAATGTGAATTACATCCTTTCTGACTGATGTATAATTGATTTTATTAGATTTCACGCTTGTGTTTGTTCTTCTCTTTGTGTGTGTTGGTGTCCATCCACGAGGATAGTGGAGGATCGTGACCGACCAGAGAAAAGGAGTGAGAGTCACATCTCGTCATCAAACAATAGCGCTGGAATCCAAGTAGGTGTTCATTTCCTACCTTTTAATTTCAATTAGGAGCTTACGTAGTAGCATTGATTGAGTGTTGCTAGACCCATTTTGGGCTAGTAGGGATTGCCTCTATCCGCAGAGGGGCTTTACCTCTCCAACAGGAAGATTCCATGATCATCCACCTTGCAAACTGTCTCTGCCATTTGTCTACTCTCACCCATCGCACCCCATATAAGGGCTTTTTAGTATGCATCGCACTTTGACCATGGAGCAGGTGAGATGGTCCAGTTTTGACAAGTTCTTAGTAGTTTTTCATGGAGAACTTTTGGGAGATGATGTAATCAGCTGACGTCGTTCCTTTAGGGTATGAAACAACACTTTTAGGGACTTAGAAGCCCTTGGTTTATGGACATATAAGATTGGGGTTGCAGTGCCCAAATATGTCTAAAACAATGTCTTTTTGTTGTCTTCCAGTAATTTCTTAATGATATTGACAAGGCTTTTGTTAGAGGATTCTCCAAGTCCATTACCTTGAGGGTAATAGGCAGTGGAGTGGCCAAGGGTGATGTGGTATTTGTTACAAAAGTATACCATCTTCTTGGACTTAAAAGCAGTTGCATTATCAATAATGAGATATTGGGGGCATCCAAATCTTGACAAAATATTACTTTCAAGGAAGGAGATAATGACAGAGTTTGTAGCTTGTCTAGAAGGGATGGATTCTATCCATTTGGTAAAATAATCAGTGGATGTCAAAATCCACTTATGCTGGGCTGGGGAGGTTGGGTGTATTTATTCAATGAAATATAACCCCCATGGTTGAAATGGAATTTCTGTGGAGATGGGTTTGAGAAGTAAATGTAAAATCTTTCTTTTTCCCTCAAATATCTAGCACTTATGACAAGAGGTCACATTTTTCTTAACATCTGCAAACAAAGTGGGCCAGTAAAAACTAGCCCTTAGAATTTTATGAGCAGTAGTCTTCCATTAGAAGTGTCCTCCACAATCTCCTGCATGAAATTATTGCATAATTTTATTAGCTTCATATTTCAGTAAACAATTTAATATAATACCACCATTGTCTTTCCAAAACAAAGCATTATCTATGATACAATATCATAATGACTTCATTTTCAAAAATCTAGCTTTAGTTCTTGTTAAACCAAGAGGAGCTTGTAAGTTTAGTAATACAAATATGATATCTGCATACCAAGGTGAATCTATAAAAGGTTCACTGATTTGTGGAGTCGCCATCTCTTCTTGATCATCAAGGGCACCAATGAAATTTATATCTAGGGCCTGACAGTTTGATTCAACCATGAGTTTGGCTAAACCTTGGCCTTTGATAAGTCTAGTGAGATTTATTTCTATGTCATATTCCAAAATAGTGGAAATCCATTTGCCTCTCTTTCCTTCAGGCCCATTTTGTGTCAAAATGTCCTTTTCTACTGAGTTTGGAACCTAAGCAATGATGTGAGAATACAAAATATACACTCTGAAATCTTTGTTAACCTTTACTAAAGCTAGTGCTTGTTTTTCCATTATGTTGTATTTGAGTGTGGCATCTGCTAAGGATTTACTGAAAAATGCAATTGGTTTTTCATATCCCTGGTCATTCTTTTGCAACAAGACTACTGCAATAATGTGTTCAGAAGTAAAAGAAAAAATTATAAAATCTTTCTGGAAATCAGGAATTGTAAGGACTAGAGTTTTGGTTAGGGCTTCCTTGATGGCTTCAGAGGACTGTTTTTCCTCCACTGTCCATTTAAGTTTTGAATATTTCATTAGCATTTTATTTAGTTATCTAATGAATTCTTCTAAATTTGAAATGAATCTCCTAAGAAAATTAATTTTACCTAAAAATCAATGTCATTATTTGATGTTTCTAGGATGGGTGATGGTCAAGATTGCCTCTATTCTAGTAGGATCTATTATAATTCCATCTTTGGATATTATATGTCCCAATAGTTTACCTTCTTCTAGACTAAAGAGTTTCTTTTTTGGATTTAAGGAAATGCCAAATTTCCCACATTTAATGAAAACTCTTCTCAGGTGATCTAGGTGTTCATTATTAGATTCAGAAAAGATTGTGATGTCATCTTGGTAAACCACTAAGAAGTCATGGATATCCTTACAAAAAGCTATATCCATAGCTCTTTTTAAATGTTGATCCTACATTCATTAATCCAAAAGGTATCTTCAAATACATGAAGGTACCCCAAGGAGTAGTAAACGCAGTTTTGGCTTGGTCCTCTGGTTGAACTAAGATTTGGTTATATCCAAAAAATCCATCAAGCAATGAAATTTTAGATGAGCCTACCACCCTCTAAAGGATATGGTCCATTTTTGGTAGAGGATAGTTGTCTTTTAATGAGACCTTGTTTAAATTTATGAAATCAACACAAAGTCTGATTTCTCCAGTTTTCTTCCTAGTAGTGACTAAGTTTGAAACCCAATCTGAGTATCTAATGGGAGCTATAATTTGGGCATCATACATTCTTTTAACTTCTTTCTCAATAGATGGCATAAGAACTGGATTAATTCTCCTAAGTTTCTTTTTAAAAGGTTTATGATCCTCTTTGATAGGTATCTTGTGTTGAATTTATGCTGGTGTCATAAGACTTTAGGTCTTCATAATTCCATGCAAATACATCTTGAAACTCTTTAAACAGATTTATGTATTTAAACTTTTCATCTGGAGGTAAGGCTTTTGATAATTTAATGAGTTTAGTTTTTTCTTCAGTGCCTATGTTACATTCTTCTATATTTGCTCTCAAAGGCTCCATTTTCGGTTTCCTAGCTACATCATTGGAATCAAACAAATATTCTAAGGGGACTAATCCTTTATGCAAAAAAAATATTTTTAAGATTAAGGATTTTAGGATCATCATTCATTATTTCTTCTATTTCTACATTTTCTAAGTTATCTTTTTCTACTTTAGTGAAATTAGTGGGTTTACCTATTTCTAAAATATTTACATCTATGTCATTGTCTATTGTACAGTCTGTATCTATATTACAATTATGAAACTCACCTTCAGCATTCATGAAGTCATAAATTTGGGAATCCTGTGAGAAAATCTACCAATATTTCAAATTGTCTGGTATGACAGGCCTATGTCTCACTTCTGCAGTGTACTGATGGTTGGGCTGAAAGGGAAATTTGCAGGTACTAGCAAAATTAGCTAGTCTGTGGGCATGCATATTCTATTTTCTAGGAATGGGAGAAAAATTTGTTTCCTGAAGGTCTTTGATCAAATCTAGGATAGTTTCTCTATATTGACTCAGTCTGGGATTGTTTATAGAGTATTCACCAATAATTTGGTTAATAATCAATTTTGGAGTCTCCAAGTATAGAAACTCTCTTGGCTCCAAGTTTTCTAACCATTTGTAATCCTAAGATTAGAGCTTCATACTCTGCCATGTTATTTGTGCATTTAAAATTTAACCTGAAAGCATGACTTTCGACATGATTATTCTCCATATTGTGGATCCACACTCCTGCTCCTACCCCTAACCTATTCATAGATCCATCAAAATCCAAATGCCATAGGGACGCATGAAAACTGTTTTCACTGTCAGTTGTTTTGTATTTCTGTTCTTCAACTGTGATTTCCTTTTTGTCATGGTCTGAATTTTACAAGATGAAAGAGTCCATATCAGAATACATGGAGTATATAGGGAAATTTTGTGGTTTTTCTGCACTACTCACCATGTATTTCATCAAGGTCTCTCTATGTAGTTTTCTTTGTTGACCAAAAATAGATATGGTGGCATATGACATATCTAATTGCAAGGATCCTTGCAATTTCCTCCCCATGAGTGAGATAACAACATTCCATATTTGGGTGGGATGTCTGCAACTACTATGTCCATCACAATACTCTTTGCTGGGCATTGGACTAGAGTTACACATAAATCTTTAATCAAGCCAAGGCACTTAACTTGACTAGAGTGAAAGGAAAACAAATCCTTATATGGTCTTATTATATCTAAGTTTAGTCTCTCCATGATTTCTTTTGACATCAAGTTATGGGATGCCCCTGAGTCTAGCATAGCATTATGTAATAATTTGTCATGAATGTTCAGGATAATATAGAAAGGAGGGATTCCTCCTTACTGATGAGTACCATTTACCTCAGGGCCAAACAATAACTCAGGTTGATCATCATTCAAATTGACTGCATCTTCCCCTTCACCTATATTTAAAGTTTTTGTGATCTGTGATCTATAGGATTCATTTGTCACTAGCTCAGTCAAAGGGACTAATATTTTCAATTTTTCTATTTCAGTCTTGAGGTTGAAAGGTAGTTGAGCTTTGTTTGTTTGGATGAGATCTTGCTTAACAAATGTTTTTTGTGTGTTTTTATGTTGTTTTTCAGTACTTGGCATTCCAGTTTGTGTTTCAGTAGTTTTGTTTTGATTACTCCTATTTGGAATGTTTTGAGTAACTATTTCGGTTTGAGTTTCAGATGAAGTTATATCTACACTTCTTGGGCTAGAAGTTTCTTGTGTTCCCCTAGGAAGAATTTGTAAAATTCTAGTGACATGAGCTTCTATTATCTTTTTAGATTAGGTCTGGATTGATCTTTTAGTGGGAGCTTCATTTTTCTTTTTACTTCTTAAGCTATACTGTTTGTGAACTTCATATATAGCTGACTCATAACCCCGTTTAAAGTCAAAGGATTCCCCAGATTCTAATTGCAATTGTTGCATCATATATAATTCATGTTCTTCTTGAGTAAGAAAAACAACATCTTCATTTTTGATTCCTAATAAGTTTTTATGGGTGTCATCCTCTCCTTCATGGCTCTCTGAACCCTCAACATAGTTTTCCTGGAAGGGTGGCCTAATTTGCTGATCTGGTAACATTCTTTCCAGTGTTAGGGTTATTCCTAAAGTTTGGGTTTCTTATTGGGGGTGGCTGTTGATTCTCCCTGTTATCGCTGTAAAAGTTTCTTAAAAAAATTTGGACAACCTACATGGTTTCTAAATTTTTGTGTTAGTCATGGTCAACTCATTTTTATGTTTTTAGAGTCTAAGTCATAGGGTTAGAGTCTCATTTCCATCATATAATAAAGTTCAACAACCTTGTTTTTCCCCTTATGGATCCCATATCATGTTTTAAGTTTCATGTGTCTGGTCATTTCAAAATTTGAATGCGCTAAGAAACTATCTAGGCATTTTCATAGTGCAAAGTCCTGAAATTACACTACATTTTCAGCTTGGAGCCTGTGGTGAAGGCTATAAAGTTGATTGATTTTTATTAGTTTGCATGTTTAATTTAGTGTCTAGTCACAATTTGAGTCTTGAATCAGTTTGTATAGTGTCAGTTTTAGTTTTTGAAGTATTTTGACTCTGTTTCCCAGTGGATGAGGCACTAGCCTACATGTTCCCAGAGATCTATGGTTCTTGGCACCTCCAAGGAGCTACCATCCCCATTGCAGCCAATGTTAGTATCAGTGTCTTCACACTACCATCAGTGATCAAAATTTACTCTTTTGCATTCCATACTAGGAGTCCCATTCTGATGAGGTTGCATTCCATTAGGTCATGAATCTACTGATGGTAGGGTTTATTTTAGTTTTTCCCTCATGATATATAGTTGCTGACCTCCTTTCATACTTTTTAGTCATGAGTTATGTTTATTTCTGCAGTTCAATTTATTAAATCCTAGGGTTTGGTCTCATTAGGTCTTAGGGTTTCCAACATGGTCAAAATTCAGTGATTATTGCTAATAATGGTCAGCAAAGACATGAGGAGGTCAATAATGATCAGAAAAGTCATAATTTGTTGATTTGTAAGCTTAATGAAGTTCTCACCCCAAAACTAGTTTTGAGGTGGAAACAGAGCATTTGTATTTTATATTTAAATTTGATGTAATTTTATTGTTCTCATATGTAATAAATGGTTCCATGCTGCTCCTGGTCACCCAATGATATTGCCAAGTACCCGCCACTGCAAAAATCAAAAGAGTTTGAGCATCAGTCCACCTATCAAAGCAAAAAGACCAAGCATAAAAAAACAGAGTTCTGGAAAAATTAAATAGACATTATGAATGTGGGTTTTCAAAAACAAAAATAAAAAAGCAAGAGCTATATAAATCCATATCTCTATTGATCATTTCATTATGTTAGTCTTGAAGTCAAAGTGCTAAGAGGAGAGCTAAGAAGTGATTTTTAAGTGTCATTGAGCAAAAGAGTGAAGTCGTTGCATTTTTGGAGAAATTCTAACTGGTGCTATGCTTTTGAGGAGGGCACTGTGCACCTGGCAGTGTTTTCCTTTGTAAATTTTCACTGGTGCTGCACATCTAGGGAGGCACCGCGCACCTGTGTGATGCACTGCACATCTGCCCAGCCAAGTTCTAAATCAACTAAAACCTTCCCAAAATTTCAAATTCACCTCAAAATCTTCAAATTATCTCTCTTTCAAGTAAGTACACTTGTCATAGCTTGTGAATCAAGGTTTTGTTTACCAAATTTTGTTGTTATGCATTTTTAGTATCAAACCCTAGCTTCTAGGGTGAAGCCCTAGTTTTCCTCATTTCATAAGTAATATACAAACCCTATCTACTTACCATTATTCCCTAAACTAAACCCCATTCCCATTTACATATTTCCTAAATCCCATTTCTCACACACATTTTCCCCAATCCGACTTACACTCCCCCCAAAACCCTACAAACCCTATTCACATCACTAAACCCTACCCACTTTCCTACAAATCCCATTTACACTCCCTAAACCCTATTTACATATCATACTCTTACATACTCCTCCATACACTCTAACCACTCCATTCCTCCCTGTTTTCACTGTACTATTCACTATTGTCCATATATAACCACAAGTGTTCATACCCACAAAAAAGTAATGGAAAGAGACAATGAGTATGAGTTTGAAGAAGGCACCCTTAGTGATAGCTCCAGGGAGAGAAACATACAACAGATGACGACTAATAAATGAGGAAGAATTATTAGAGAAGAGACTATGAGTTTAAGGGAGTTGCAAGCTTGTCCACTTGCCATCTCTTGCTTTAAACACCGGGCATTCTTTAATTTTTGTGAGATGATAGAAAGAGTCAAATTTCATCATGAGTTGGCTAAGTTATTTGTGACTCATTTGCACAGTAATGAAGTAACCCTTGTCGGAATAAGATTCACCATATAACTAGCTTCCATCTCAGAGGCTACAGGTATTCTAGATGTGGGTGAAAATTGGTACAAAGGTCATGATATTGATGAGGAGTACTATGAGCTTTACATCAAGGCTAGATACAAAGACAAAATGAAGAGAGTATTCCCCTTCAAGTTTTTGGATGACAGGTATGCTCCATTGATGAAAATCATTATCAAGTACTTCACTTGTGAAGGTAGGTTCTCCCAGTTGTATGCCTACCACATTATACTTCTGATGCATTTCACTAGAGTAAAAATGATGAATATCCCTTGCTTCATGTTCAGAAAAATTTAGAAGATGGCACATATTGTAAAGAGGAATATACCCCCAGTAGTTGAATAGCATTTTCCATTACTCTTTGAATAAAATCATTGTTCTACATTAGCTGAACCTTCTTAACATGCCATGGGAGACTTTCATTTCTCATGAGATGTTCAAAGGCCCACAAATATTTTCATTAGTACATCATCAAGAAGGTGGAGCTTCAAGCCATGAAAAAGTCAAAGAGACTAAAACTGTTGGAGTGCCAGTGTTTGTGACATACAAGAGGGGTGCTAGGAAACTTTTTGCAACTGCCAGACAAGTATTATCTCCACAAGGTGTGGAAGGGGTCTTGCCTTCGTCATCAGGCCACAAGCGAATGCTATCTCCACAAGGTGTGGAAGGGGCTTTGCCTTCTTCTTCAGGAAAATAGGTACAGGTTGAGCAGAAAAGCAAATGAAAAAGCAAGGGCAAGAAAAAGGTAAAAGAAAAGGATATTAGTGGTGAGCAGGAGAGAGATTTCAATCTTGTTGAGCATGAGGAGCCACAATAGCACTTCAATCCTTATGGAGTTGACATTATTGATTTGGAAGCTCAAGATCTAAAGACTGTCAAAGACATGATCATAAAGGAACAAGAGGCTGAAATACAATCCTTGTTAGATAACTTAGAGAGGGATAAGTTCATCATCAAATATTTAGAGCAAGAAAACAAGCAATTGAGCAACAAACAAGTCCTCATGGAGCTGCAAATGATTAGAAAAAATAGGAAAAAGGCCAAGGAGGCTAATGTCAAGTTGACTTCAATTGAACAAGAGATTGAGAATGATAGGGAAACTTGGCTTGAGAGGGTCAACATACACCTTGAGGGGTTGATTGAGAAGGCCAATAGGGACAAGAATATGCTTCACCACATGGCCTATCATTACGTGACTAAAAAAAAATTCTAAAACATAAGGATGAGGAAACTTAAAGCTAGATTGAGGAAGGCTTTAAAGAGCAAAAAGGAGCAAGATAAGCTAAAGATATTAGCTGAAGCTTCACTAGCACATGAAAGCAACTAATGGTGGTGTCCCATGCCAAATATGGGTAAGTTTTGATGATTTTTTGTCTTTTTCAAAATTTGAAATTTTGAAAACAAGAAATTGGCTGAGATACGCAACACCACCCGTGCTACGCTTTTCCCTGGAGAACTTGTTGGATAAAAGGATTATATATTTGGATTCAGAATGATGCAAGAATTCATCCCTGAAAGTATTAGCAATTTTGGATCAAAACAAGGTCACCAAAAGGTCAAAAAACTACCAAAAAATGACCTCTCTGCCTCTTTTTGGACACACAAAAGCAGCCTTGGGAGATTTAAGTTTTGAGGGGGGAAATGACCTCCAAATGAAAAAATTCAATTTTTCAAGAAACTATAAAGGAAGACCTTTCCAATGATCCATCTTGGGATAAATTTGGCTAAGGGGAAGGCCTCCAAAAGTGGGTGGAAAGCGGTGCTGCGCTTTTGGCAAGTTTGCCAGGAAAATCCAATTTTCACCTATTTTCACTGCAATTTGACTTTCTCTCTCTTCATGGATGATTTTATGATTGTAATTAATGTCTTGGAATGTAAATGTAATAGTGAAATGATCTTAGAGGCTATATTCATCAGTTTGAGGTGGTTTTTGGGTTAATGAATCAGTTTCCATGCTTATAGAGGCAAGTTGTTCCACTGCCTATATTCCTATTCCTTGTTTGGAAATGGTTGTAATAGCCCCTTTTCTCTTGGTTTCTACCCCTGATGGCTAGCATAGGTGGTTTTATGCCTATATTATGTATTTTTTTTTGTCTTTAGCAAAGGTGGAATCTCTTGGATGCTCTCAGCTATATTGTACACCTTTATCAGCAGTTTGGCAAGGAAATAAACTAGGATTTGGAGTTATTTTTATGGGATACTTGTGGTATAGTGTTTTTGCATAGTTTCTTCTTTTGTTATTAGTTTTTCTCATGTGTTATGTGTGCCACAATCTAATTCATTTGTTCTAGCTGAATGATATCAAGATAGATAGGTAGAATTCGTTGTTTACAGTGCTCTGCCTTGGGAAGCCATTCAGTTTTTGATGTTTTCTACTGTTTGAGAAGGATACATGATCTTTGCATGCCCTCCTTAGCTTCTCACCAGTCTTAGATATCTCATCTCATTCAATTTCAAGTGCCAAAACACCCCATAGAACACCCTTCATCCTGACTTGATTTCCCAGACCCAAAATTGCCTGGCTCCATTTGATCCAGCAACAAAACCAAAAAAATCAATGAAAAACCCTAGAGCTACTATACCTAGCCTAAAATCCATATCTAACCAGTCATCTTGACTGATATTCACAAGGAGAGAGCCCTCTCCCGACCTGGTAGGGCTAGCTACTAGGTTAAGCTTGGTTTTTGGTTATCCTAGGATTGCCTTCCTTCAGCTTGAGGTCAATATAGGCTCTAATAGAGCCTATTCCCATCATGGCGAAGCTTATTCACCGGATTTCTCGACTTCTGTGTAAGCGAAAGGACCCCATGATGATGGTGGGCAAAAGCAGTGATTTGGCTCTTGTAGAAGCCATGAAAACTAAATACAAGCTGGAAAAGAAGAAGCGAGGCTATGAAATTGAGAGTATCAAGGACAAAGGCGTGCATGTAGCCACCTAGCTCTTGGCTGGCAAATTAATGTAGAAGTGTCGCGTCAATGAAGTACCAGTGCCTGTGGTTGCGCTAGTCAAACAATGCGCAGAGGGGGTACAGTTCAACTGGGAAAATTTTCTCTGTGAGGAATTTTTTTCACAAACTACAAGGAGGCCCAAGAGCAGGGTAAGACCTTCCACTATGCGTGGTTGCTCTTATCCATCTTGTTGATAGTAGGTGAACTACTGGAAGATAGTCAGTTCTTGGATATTGATTAGGACATACATGAGGCTGTGAAGTACGGTTTGCTCTAGGCCACTAAGGATGCAAAGTGGATTCATGCCAATAAGGTTTTTTGGGTGTTGATGGAGGCGAGCATCTGGATGTGGATCAATAGAAGACCATGGTTGTCTCCCACAGTGTATGCCACTCTATAGAGCTTTGCAGAGTTTAAAGTGGACATGCACAACATTTATGTCCGGGCGTGGAAGGATCCAACAAAGGCATGGACGAAGCTCCCATTCATTGCTATTGACAACACCATCTTCATAGTGTTGGAAACATGGCCTCCGGAGTGGCACACCCTGGACTTGGCAAGAATGGAAAGGGCTGCAGCTCAACAATAGAAGAAGGATGCACAACTGGCCGAAAAGAAGTGCCAGGAAAAATCAGTAGTAGAGGCAACAACACAGCAGAAGCTGGCCGATGAAGCAGTAGCAACGCAAACAACAGAAACAACAACATCTCCAACAGAATAGGCTGGGGAGGGCTAAGACATATCCACAGGGCAAGAGGATGAGGCCATAGACCTAGCCGAAGAGCACGTAGACCTAGAAACCACCTCACAACAGTTGAAATGGCCACGCCCATGAGAAATCGGTCCCCAGAAATAAGGTTAAGGCATCAATGACGTCTAGTGACCCAATCACGCTTACAGAAGGTGATCTTTTTGAAATTGGAGAAACAGTTCACGATGTCACTAAGGATGCGCTCCAAGAGGTGATGACAGAGCAAAGCACTATGTTGGGGGCACTAAGCGTGCAATTACAGGAACTACAGGTGCAAATCCCACAAATAGGAACGATGACCCCATATGTCACAACAGGTACATTAGAGGCGGAACAAATGCTGCGCGCTAGAATGACCAACACTTTCGTGTTCCTCGAGGGTGCATTAGTAGCAGCGAATGAAGTTGACCAAGTTGTGGTGGGTAGGATTAAGGGACTAGGCTTAAACTTGGTTGCCCTTCAGTGAGAAACCCTATACCAGTTATAGGATGGGATCACAGCTGAGCTCCGTGCTAGAGAAGGCCACACGCTATAGGTATTGAGCGAATAAAAGATCAATATGGAACAACTCAGCCAACAGCGTGATGATATGGTTGCACAAACTCAAGGACTGGAGTAGGCGGTAGAAAATGCTTGTCGAAATGTCAAAATTTGTCGTCCTGTCAAATCTACTAGTAGCGAAGCGGATCCATCAATTGGCAACTGGAGTCCACGAGGCAAAGGAAGAAGCAACAAGGGTATAACTGGACCTCAACCTTCAGATTTCTAAGCTGCGATTAAAGGCACAGTCCTCTACAACCCCAGAAGTTAGGGAACAATGCACTGGCACTATTCAAAAAGGACTGGAAGGAATAGGACATGCAGTACAAAACTGCACTACTATGTTGGAGGAATCCTTCGTGGTCCTCAGTTCATTCCAGGAGGACCCCAACATACATCGCCTGGAAATGTAGGCATGGGAGCTTTAGGTGCAGTGTGACAGTGTGTGTGGTACAACACAGACAGTTGTCCTGACCCAGCAACTTGCGAAGCTACAATAGGCAAAAGCATTGAAGGAACAGGTGGATGCTGCATGACAGAAAGAGGTGGTCCTTAAAGTGTGTGTCCAACCTTGGATTGATGAGGCCTTCCTCATCACTACAGACATCAAAGAAAAGCTCGCACAGATGAAGGTGATGCATGATTTAACACAGGCAGTTGCCCTTGACAGTGAGACATTAGCTGAGAGGGTGGAGCAAATCCAACAGACTGTAGATCAGTGCACCGTGGACCTCTGAGAAGTGAAGGACTAGTTGGAGGGGCTCCATGCCAAGATCACTGAACCAGAAGAGTGACTCGGGATGAGTCACAATGATTGTGTTGGGGGCCTGTTGGGCATGGAATCTCCCCCACAGCAGGTTTTGGGGCTCAAAGCCCAAGTTTTGGTTAGAGATGTTGTAAAACTATCTGCATTGCGGGCGCGGAGCGCAAATTGTACAATTGAGTCATACGGTTGTCTGCCCTAAGCATTGTATTGTAAATAAGTGTAAAGTCAGCCTACCCATGGTATGCGGACCATGGATTGTATAAATAGAGCAAGGCTCTAAGCTGTAAAGATAGTTAGGAAGTGAGGAGTAGATGAATAGTGAAGGAATGGTTCAAACTTAGAGTAGAGTTCTAAGTGTCTTGGGTAGTAGTAGTAGGAAGAGGCTCTACAACTGAGTGCAAAGAGGCCTAATAGAGTCTACAGTTGAGTGCGCGGACCCCTACAACTGAGTGCACAGGGTAGTGTCAAGTTTGTAAGCAAGATTGAAGATTAATAAAAGAGATGTTGATTCATATTCCTATGTATTTGATGTGCATTATCTTCTTTATGGTTGTATTCATTTATGTATTGCGTGCACTATTATGATTGATGAATATGTTGTAATCACCATAAATCTTACACACACAAGTTAAGTAATCGGTTAATTAACAAGGATCTTGGGTATTATATGGGTCCCACCTCGAGTAGGGCTATGTGGAAGCCACGCTATAGGTCGCAAAGGGATCACAAGTGCGCACAGCAATAGGTTAGACTGCAAACCTCCAGGGTGTGAAAACCTGGTTCTATCACCCTCCCATACTAGTTCGGGTGAGACCTCAGTCCGTCCTCCACAAATTGTTACCGAAAGGGCTAGTAGTACTGGGATTTTCTGATCCAGATTTAAATAGGAATGCAACAAATTATAGAGATAACCATACACACAAAGATGTAGCAGAAATAATACTTCATTTCATTAATATAAAATATTGAAATATGCTTACAAACAAGAATGGAAATAAACCAGCTCAAGCGATGGTAGCTTATCTCTAAGAAGAGATGTGGCGGCTACATACCTCTGAACTATCTTACAATGAGGCTCAAGGGCCTTTTTATTATTGAGCAATAAGAGAAAACCATAAACAACCAAAACCCTAACCTAAAGAGATGTAACACCAAGAGTTTGTGGGCCCCGTTGGGGTGAGTTGGACAACCAACTTCCTGGGGTCGCGAATTGGTCATATTATCTCTATTTGACGCGCATGATAGCCCATTGGAAAGATATTTTCGAGGAATACGACAAAAAATATGACTTGAGACAAAAAATCACTAGTAGTAGATTTCCCAAAAAATGTCGTTTAGGGCCTGAAAACGACTCTGGAAGTTTAGGACCCCAAAAACTACTAAAAATAGTAAACTGTGCTATAATTAAGGAAACTGGAAAACTGAAAGAAGCACTAGTGGGGATCCAAGTGGAATTAGCAGGTGGCCACCTATATCCACATGGATCATTCCTCCCCCCTTAGGAAGTAATGGGCCCCATTCCATTGAGTTCCTCCATGAGATGAGGGAACTTCTGCTGAACTTGGTCCCTAGTGAGCCACTTGCCCTGGTGAAGGAGTTGGCCTGCTTTGACAACTCAGTACAGTTGGATATTCTGTTGGTGAGTGTGCTTGTTCTATGTGTCCATGATCTAATCATTTGTAGCTTGTTTCATGCAATCTGGATTTAACTATGTGGATGTGAGCTATTCTGCAATGTCGGATGTGTCTAATAATGGTGGAAAGTATGGCCGAAGGCAGTCCACATTGAACACTGGGTGCATGCCAAGGAATGGGGGAATTATGAGCTCAAATGCATTTTCACCCATAGCCTTGGTAATGGGGTAAGGACCATATCATAGTGGTCTAAGTTTCCGATAGGCTCCGGTAAGGCATTCCTTTTGCAAATGAAACCAGACTTTGTTGCCCACCTAAAACTTGTGTGGCACCCGATGTTAATCATGCCACTGCTTGTACTTGGCATTTGATTTCTCTAGAATGTCATGGACCTACTGGAGAATATGTTGGATGTGCTTAATAAAGTTGTTTGCCTTATCTATTTCGGTCTGGACATGAGATGAATCTGTGTGAGTAGCTACAAATGGCATGGCCACATCAATGGGACATAGTGGTTGGAATCCCGAGCCCACCTAAAAAGGGCTATGGCTAGTTGAGATGTGGGTAGCCCGATTGTAGCTGTGCTAAACTAGGGGAGGTTCTCATCCCATGTGCATGGATGCTTTGAGTTGTACATGCGCAGAATGTGTACGGTGATCCTATTGGCAACCTCTGTCTGGCCATTAGTTTGAGGATGGAAGGTTGTGGACTTTGTGAGTTTGGTGTCCAGCATCGACCAAATATTGGACCAAAATGTATTGAGGAACTAGATGTCTTGATTTGAGATGATAGACTGTGGGATCCCAAAGTGTACCAACACTCATTTAAAGAAGAGTTTAGCAGTGGCTTTTGCTATGATATTCTTCTTGCAGGCTGCCATAATGGCCATCTTCGAGAACCTATCGACGACCACAAAAACATAGTCATTTCCATGCTTAGTGGAAGGAAGGCCTGACATGTAATCCTTGGAGATGGATTCCCAAGGTTGACTAGGGGTAGGCAGCAGGGTATAGAGGCCTTACTTCTTGATGGTCGGTTTAGCAATGACGCAGGTAGTGCATGATCTGATGTACTTCCCAACATCGTGTTGAAGATTCGGCCAATAGAAATACTTCTACAGTACTGCCACCATTTTTTTGACCCCGAAATGCCCAACTGTCCAACTGTAGTGTGCTTCCCAAATCATCTTGGCATGGTTGCTTGAAGGAACACAACCTAGGTGGCATAATAGGTCATCCTGGAGGTGAAAATCTGGAACATGCTACCCCTCCAAGAGTGTTTGGTATTTGTGGGCGAATTCTATGTTGCTTGTGTAGAGCGATGGCCAATCAGAAGTCTCGTGCCTACAAGAGTTGAGCACGACGGTTAACACCATGATCGGTGGTCAACAGAGGAAATATGCAACATTATTAGTGCTGCCCTTCTTATACTTGATATTCAAATGGAATTGTTGCATATAAGTGGACCACTTCTGATGGCAATGATTCTACAATTTCCCTTGGGTTTGTATGAACTGTAGGGGTCGGTTGTCTGTGTGGATGATCGTTTCCTTCCCCAAAATGTAATGCTTCCATTGTCGGTAGACCTGCACAATGGAATGCATATCTTTGTCATAAGTGGGATACTTCCAGACTGTGTCTGAAAGTGTCTCATTGTGAAATGCCACTGGATGCCCATGTTGAGTAAGGACTGCCCCAATAGCATAGTGAGAGGCATCTGTCTAATGGTTATTGCAAATCTGGTAATGCAAGAACTGGTGCTAAGCAGAGGCGATCTTTCAACTCTGTGAATGCCTTCTGTTGAGATTCACACCAAAATAATTTTTCTTTTACTCCTTCCTTGGTTACTTGACTCAAGGGCCAAGTGATATGAGAAATTCCCAACAAGAAGCTGCAGTAGAAGTTGGCAAGGCCTAGAAAGCTGCGAAGCTCTATTAGAGTGGTTGGAAATGGCCAATCCCGAATGACTTGCATCTAGGCTAGATCCACATGCACCCCTCATTCATCAATAATGTATCCCAGATACTAAACTTGGGTCATGCCAAAAGTGCATTTCTCCAAATTGGCACATAACTTGTGTTGCCGCAGTGTTTGGAGAACCTGTCGGATGTGGTGGAAGTGCTCTTCCCAACTCTTGCTAAAGATCAAGATGTCATCCAAGTATACCACTACAAATGAGTTGGTGAATGGCCACAAGATGTCATCCATTAGCCTCATGAAGGTTGCAGGAGCATTCATCAATCCGAAATGCATAACCAACCATTCGAAAAGGCCCCTCTCGCTTGAAGGCAATCTTCCACACATCAGAGGGTTCGATTGGTACCTGGTGATATCCTGACTTCAAATCGATCTTGCTGAAATATTTTTCCCCCTTTAGTTGGTCCAGGAGGTCATAAATCTGTGAGATTGGGTACCTATTATGGATAGTGATCTTGTTCAGCGCCCAATAGTCAATATAGAGTCTCCAAGTCCCATCCTTCTTCTGTACCAGCACGATCAGGCTCCCACATGGTGATGAACTCGGATGGATGTGACCTTTTTGCAACAGCTCCTGAATTTTCCTTTTGATTTCATCGTTCTCCAGAATAGAGCGCTGATATATTGGTCCATTGGGCAGCGACACACCTGGGGTCAGATCAATGGAGTGCTTGACCTAACAATGTAGAGGAACCCCTACAGGGTAGGTGAAGATGTCCTCATACTCCTCCACAACCTTGTCCATCTGTAGTTGTCGTGTAGAGGGGCCCTGTCTAGAGGTTGTGGCCATCGTATTCTTCTTTTCTTGGGGGCGTATCATTAGCAAAATAAATTTCCTGGTTTTGGAAATGAGCTTACTGCATTGTTTTGCGGTAACCAAAGAGATGGTGGTAGGTGGTGCTACCTCTGGTATCCTATACAACTTATTTCCCAAAGTAACAATAACAGCATGGGGCCTTGATTCATACATAACATGTTGCTTCAACAAGTATGGTTGTCTTAATAACACATCACAAACTTCAAGGCGAGCAATGTCACACAACACCTCATCTGTGAAGGGTTTGATGTTGTATGGAAGGTGACATTGTTGGCTCACGCAAAGATCTCATCCTTGGTGCAGCCACCCGATGTTGTATGGTTGTGGATGTGCTGTGGTCGGTAAGCCTAGTTGCTTCATGACCTTTGCTGAAATGAGGTTCTTTTGGCTCCCGTTGTCGATAATGAACTATAGCGGGGAGCCATTTACCCACATTTGGGAGTGGAAGAGATGCTCCTCCTCCTCTGGATCTTCGGGTTCCTCCTTCTAGATCTTTGTGGTGGCAACAGTGGCATTGGGCTCCGCATCAATAATCTACTTCACTTTGTCATTCCCCTTATCGGGTTCTGACTCAGAGTCAAAACATGCATCTGATTCTGAAACCTTTAGCTCGGCCACCAGTGACTGCTTGGCCCAACACTCACTTATGTTGTGAGTGGAGCTCTTACGGAACTCACACCACTTTCCTATGTCCTTTTTTGGCTTCACGGTGCTGTTCTTTGCTTGCAGCTTTGGTGGGTTGTCTTGGGCCGCCCCACCTTAGCTTTATCCTTTGTTCTGCGGTTTGGGGGCACCTTTCCCTTGTTTTGGATTTGTAGACCCAAAGTCTCGCTTCTTTTGTTTAAACTTTTGCTCGCCCTTGATGGCATATCGGTATGCCATGTCGAGTGAGGAGATGTTTAGGAATTCTATTTCTTCTTGGATGTACTTGTGTAGGTAGCCATGATATTTGAGTACCAAATGTTTCTCTGTATCCTTGATACCCAACTTTGTGCGAAGGGTATGGAAAATATTGGTAAACTCTGGTACGTCTTGGTCCCTTTCCTGCCGCAGCATGGTCCACTTTATGTATTGATCCTCATAGCTTTTGACAGGGTAGTACTACTCCTTGATGGCATCCCGGAATGAATTCCAAGTCAGTGCAACTAAAAATAGTGAGCCTGTACTTTCATCCTTCTGCTCACAGTAGGTTTCCCACCAATCCTTGACCTAGGGAGTTTCTTTGAGAAGAACGAAAACAATCTTTTCCCAACTACAAAAATCATGAACAGAAAAATAACCCTCTAGCACATTTAGCCATTTATCGATGGAATCTGCGTCTATCTGACCCTCGAATATGGGGATTTCAAAATTAACTTGTACCTTAAATGGTGTGGCATTTCCATAGTTGCTGTTGGAAGCCGATGCGTCGCCCCTGGGTAGCCACTGAAGGATTTGGGCAAAGTTGTCCATCATCGCATTCCTTTGTCGCTCGAGGGCTTCTTCGAGAAAGATTTTAATAGGATCTCCTACCCCCTCGTCTTTATTTTCATCCGCCATGGGAGGCTGTCGGGATTTGCAAGGCTAGTCTTGCAAAGGGTCGACCAGTTCAAGCCCTAACTCCTTATATCCCGACCTCGTTGGGGACATGAAAAGAAAAACATAGAAGAAAAGCAGACCACTCTGATACCACTGATCCATATTTAAAAAAGAACGTAACAAATTATAGAGATAACCATAAACACAGAGATGCAGTGGAAGCAATACTTCATTTCATTAATGTAAAATTCTGAAATATGCTTACAAATAGGAATGGAAATAAACCAGCTAGGGCGATGGTAGCTTATTTTTGAGAAGCTATGTGGCAGCTACATGCCTTTGAACTGTCTTACAATGAGGCTCAAGGGCCTTTTTATTATTGAACAATAAGAGAAAACCCTAAACAACCAAAACCCTAACCCGAGGAGATGTAACACCAAGAGTTTGTGGGCCCCGTTGGGGTGAGTTGGACAACCAACTTCCCGGGGTTGCGAATTGGTCATATTATCTCTGTTTGATGTGAATGATAGCTCGTTGGAAAGATATCTTTGAGGAATATGATGGAAAAGATGATTTCACAGACAAAAATGTTGGCAACAGATTTCCAAAAAAACATCATTTAGGGCCTCAAAACGGCTCCAGAAGTTTAGGACCCAAAAAATTGCTAAAATAGTAAACTGTGCTATAATTAAGGAAACTGAAAAATTGAAAGAAGCACTACTAGGGATCCAAGTGGAATTAGTGGGCGGCCACCAATATCCACCTGGATCATTTGCTTGGCTAAATAACCTCTGAACCTGGGTCAGGCCCCACTAAGCCAACACTGATTGCGTTCCCTATAAATGTGTAGACAAGAAATATGATCAAATTGTGATTTTATATGCATGCCATCATCCAAAATTTTCCTGAGTGAGTGCACGTGACATGAAAATGTGTTATTGTACCAACTAATAATTATTTTGGATTCCCCGAAACTCTTAAGGTTTCTGCATTCATGTGCCAATGCAAAGTGTAGCAAGTGTCTGAGTGTGATGAGTTAAAAAACGTTATTACGACCAGCACCTAATCCCATTTGAATATGGTAAGAATTATTGTTCGATATATGTAATAATATGCCCTCCACATCCTTGTTCTTGAGCGGATCTGTCAAAATAGGCACAAGGTTGATTACGGTTAATAGCTTAAGGTATCATAGTTCAGACAAGAGGAGTATGATCATCATTAGGAACCTAATGAAATGCATTGATAACTAGAGCAATTGCTATGGGCCACCTAATATCTTTGTTGCTGAAGATGATACCATTCCTGTTCAACCAAATAGTCTAGCAAATAATCAATGAGAGATTACGATTTTTTTTTTATTTGAGAACGTAGTATAGTGTTGTTTTAATCAATCCTAATTGACCAAGATTGTGACATTTAATTGTCAACCTAGGGTAGGTCTTGCTATTTCAATGAAGTTCGCACCATCTGTGCTGATAAAATACAACCAAGAATGAAACTAGAAAGACAAAATAAAGGACGTCGCTGAATCAATTGAAGAAATTAAATCATTCATGCAGGAATTAAAACACTCCACAAAAATGAAATCACACTTCACAATTACCAAAGCAAGGTCACGCCACACAATAAACTAATGACTACACTAGCTGGTCACAATCATTATGTTTAATCAAACAAGTGTAACAACATAATATAATCTGGAACTAAAGCGGATGTATTTCACAATATATACAACAACAACAAAGAACCATACGATAATAAAAGAAATAATAATATACAACTACTTCTACCATTGTAGTCCCTGCTAAAGAGGAGGGCCCTTCCTCCCTAGCAGGAGCGCATTAATAAACATAATATTAGTTAAAGAATTAGATGAGGAGTAGTAACATCATCATCGTAGTGACTTCAATATTAAAAATGATTAAAAGTTACAAGATCATAGTAATAGTGCTTTTATATATCCCATCCCTATACATGAGAGATCGAGTTTATTTTATAATTATTACATACCTGAAATCAGGAAAAGATCAGTCATGAGAATTTCATGATTCTCATGTTGACCATAAAATATAAGTAGTTATAGCCTATTTATAAATACAAATTCTTCTCAGATACATTGGTTAAGCTTGCAATCACTTGGATCTATTGCTTCTAAATAAATTATTCATAACCCCCAACGAATAGTACCCACGACTTTGCCAGCTATGGTGCAACAACATCCTATGGTCAAATGATGGGTTAAGATGTAACAACAATCACTGGGTAACAACATCCTTGGTGTAACAATGGTCATCTGTATCAATATGTGGTGTAATAGTAGCCTGTAACAACATACAGTGTGTAACAAAAACATGTAACAACATATAGGGAGTAACAACAATCTGCTCTACCCTACTATGAAACCGATCAGCGTGGCTTGTTCACTCCATAACCTTGTTCCCGCAAGCAACACTTGAAAAAGAGAACAGGTTCCAAAATACTTCTCCAATGCTTACCCTTGTTAGCCACAAAAATGAATGTTGTATCATAATATTTAACAAAACATGGCAATATAACATGATGGTGGAATATGATGTATAAATGAGAAAAAGGGTCATTAACATGTGAAGTTTCATGGGCCTGGAGGAAAAGAGGATAAAAACTGGGCAAATAAAATGTAGAAAATATGTTTAAATGTCACACCCAACATCTCCCCCCAACTAAAGCAATTGCATGTCCCCATGCATAACCTCCGCTTCTCCTGCTATACCCCCGATGCAAGTTTGTAAAACTATAGGTACCAACAGTTTCTTCACCTGGAGCCTTGTACCCATGAGTAGCCATCAACAGTTATGGCTAGGATTCTTCTTCATAGTCGCACAGGTGGTAGTCTGATTGATATTATTCTGAAAAGTAACCAAATAAAAGGAAATTTAAATCTGAGCACAATCCAGAATGCCCCCAATGTCCACACTACCCGAGCATATTCGAGTACCCATGTAACAACATCCACCAAATTTCTATATTCAAAAGGATCTCCTTCTTGCAATTCAGCGCTACAGGCCTTAGTGCGCTTAGGGCACCCTACTAGTGCTTGACTTTTCATCTATGCATGCAAATTGAGGCAAATCCTCACAATCCTCCTTCTATAAGTGGCTGACTATTCCTTGACCCCCAGGGTGCTTAGGAACAACTTAAACTCATGCCTTAGTTCAAAAACCATTCATGGTTTTACTTTGACCCATAATACTACCCTTTCTTCATTAGTCTCGGCCGATTTCATGGCCAGATGCCATTTGATTTGGTTTCTCATAAAGAAAAGGAAATCCCGTAACTGCAAATCTCCCATATAGGAGAAGACACTTTCTACCATATTTGTGCTGACTAATCACACGTTATGCTATGCAAAAATAGCTCACAAAGTAAGCTATGTTCATCAAAATTGCAAGTACGAAATTTTTTAAGAAAAGTATGGGTAGAAGAACACAAATAAGGTTTGTTCTCAAAGATTTCTTTTAATTGAAATAAATAATAATTCCTAGAGGAACACTGGATATGATGGGAAAGGCCATCTGTTCCTAGAAGGTTCAAGGCAAGCTCATAGAGATTTGTCTTGTCATTTTTTAGATCCAAAACCTGCCATTGTAACAACTCCAGTTGTTCGTCCTTTTTCTTCCTGGTTTCCTTATGTCTCCATGCTTCCCATTCTCTCTCCTCTTCCTTTAACCATTTCTCTTGAGTGAATCCATCATCCTTTTGTGTGCATTGAGTGAGATCACTACCTCTTGTAGAGAGAATGCCTGTTGCTTCCATTTTTGTAACTCTGGTAACAACAAAATTCTTTTAGAACACCATCCTTCGTCAGGACTTGGTGTTCTCCCACATGCACTAACAATAGAGGGTTTAACAGCCCCTCGAGGGTGAAACACCTCCATTTCAGCTACTGGTTCTTTTGTAACAACAATGTCATCAATGGAATTTTGTGTAACAATTTATTTCTCTCCCTGATAAGCTTCCACTTCCACTGCTAGTTCTTGTGTAATAGTCATGTCATCCATATGCTTTTGTGTACCACTTTCCCCTTGGTAAGCTTATGTTTCCACTGCTAGTTCTTGTGTAACAGTAGTGTCAACCACAGGTTCATGGATATCAGCTTCTTCTTCTTTCCCTTGGTTGGCTTTTGTCTCCACTACTGGTTCTTGTGTAATAGCAGTGTTAACCAAGGGTTCCTGTGTATCAACTACCAAATTAATTTTTGTGGACTCCTCCATCTTAGTTGTTGGTTCTTGTGTAACAACAACGTCTTCAATGGGTTTTCGTGTGTCATCTTCCTAGGATTCGATTTGTGTTTCCCTTGATATGGTGTCCACTACATAGGCTCTATACCCCACTGCCACTAGCATCTTAGCACAGGTCATGCACACAACACCCAGGACCTCTCTCGGCCTTGTCTACAACCTCAGCCAAAGTGTCTAACCCTGGGGCCCTTGCCTCTACCTTCTCCCCTACTAACCGCTTCCTTAGTTTTTCATTCTCTTTTTCTAAATTTTCAATTTTTAACAGCAAGGATTGAGTTTTGTTCTTACTAGGTGATGAAGGTTCCTCCTACTGAGCCTGCTCTTCATCCTTCTGATCTGTTGCCTCCTTGTCTTTCTTAGACATGGATGGGGACTTTGGGTGTTCGCTAACCCTTATTCTCTGTTTTGGCCATCTATCACCAATTGGCTTGTCAACTGGCCTCTTTCTAACCCTTACTTTCAAGGGCTAGGGCTGCTCCTTAGTTTTCACCGGAGCTTCCTCAGACGTCCCAGTTTGTTTCTTGTGGGTAGTTTTGGCCTTCTTCCTCATGAATTTCTCCCAACTCCTACCCTGGTGACTTAGGGCATCCAACACAATAAGCTTAATGAGGCCATGGTTTGTGATGCATGTCTATGGATGGGTAGCTATTTCCATGACCGCGGCCATATGCTTGATGTTTTCCAACAAAACGTAGGGAATATTTGTCAAGCGTCAATGCCGAAGGTGGTTTAGCAATGGAAATTGGTGATTGACTATAATTTTTTCCTTCCCTCACATGTGATATACTTAATGAGGTAAAGGGCAACATCATCCCATGGTTGGGAAAGTGACAACCTATCAATCCCCCTTCCTTTCTTCACCAACTATTCCTCCCCTTAGAGAAAATCTTCCTTCAAGGAGGGTTCATTCATTTTCTTGTTAATCCACATTTTTCCTTCTATTGGTAATGTCATCACTCAGACAATTACCCCTTTTGTAATCTCCAGCTTTAATCCCCTAACCTCTGTCTAATTCCTCTCTAAAGTATTCGTGAACTCCATGGAAATTCCCCCATCTGATCCTTCCAGCCTCTAGAGAAACTCAAACCAGCCTACATCTTTAAAAATTTGACATGCTTCAGGGCAGTTTTCCAAGGCCTCCATTGACCTTGGTTCATGCTGAATTGCTGCTCTACCCATCATTACACAAATTCAATATTGTTCTCCTCTTCCCCCCCTCTTAAGAAGTTCCGGAGTAGTTGGCACACTACTCATTTGTTTCAGCCTGGAAACTATTCTTCTCCACTTCTGTGAGCACTCTAAATGGGGATGCAATGCTCCAGCAGGGGGTAAATGGTAGGGTGATGCAGGCAAGAATTTCAATTAGGAAACATGATTCATACTGAACAATAATGTTTCCTTATTAATGCTAGCTTATGGGAGGTCTAGTTAGAGATGCAATTCCATTTTTTTGGCATGATCAATCATTAAGTGACAATGATTACCAGATCATCATACTTTGGTTACAGTTTTTAAATACTCACATGTCATGCACAGGTCATGTCACTACGTAATTCGCCTCCCCCGGCTTAAATGTAACAACTGACCTCAGCCGTCAAAAGGGATATCACGTTAGATTGCCATAATTATTGAATACAGGAAAATAACAATATTACCTTTGTATGATGTACCTGGTGTGACGTGGGGAGACGAGGTGCACAAACTTTATTCCAACGGTTAAGGAAACTATTTTCCGAACCACAATGATGCATGTTATATGTTACAATAAATAATTTAATCAGAGTATTTCTAGAAGTCGTCAGCTATTAGAGAAGTAACAACCAAGATGTCTGTTATGTATTATTGATTTCAAAAAATATAAAAACAAAGAAAAAAAGTCGTGCAACAACAGTATTGTAGAGTATGATTTAAATAACAAATGATGTTACAGAGTGTGTAACAGCCGCCACAAAGTGGTTTTCAATTGCTATAGAAACTGTATGTCTGCGCCCGGAATATGTTTTCACAGCCACATTGTTTTATTATGTGTTTTTTTAAGGAAGGTGTAACAACCACTAACAGTGGTTGGCTCTCAGTTGTTACACTTATTGAAAAATTAGAATTTTGGCAGCACATGGGGGCTTTCCCCTATCCCTGTAATCTGAAGATCTGAATTCGTGACAACGTTGACAAATGAATCCCTTGAAGTAGGTTTATGATATAACCAGAGATAGTGCCCATTTACAAACAATGGTATCCTCACACTGTCAATGGTAACCAAATTTACAATCCCATTGTTAAAGACTACATCTACCTCACAGGGACCTACCCATCTGGTGCAGAGCTTACCCTTGAAGTCCTTGAATCTTAAGTCGTAAGAGAGCCCAATCTCCTTTATGGAACTTCTTCTTCTTGATGAACCTATCATGCCACTTAGCTCTTTGCTACTGGATAATCTCTGTTTTCTAGATAGTAGCTAGACGTTTCTCCTCCAATTCATTGAGCTAGTTCAACCCTTGCTTTTGTGATGTAGCCAGATCCAAATTTAACTACAATGTTGTTCTCAATGTCTTGATTTCTAACTCAATAGGGAATAATGGATTTTTACCTTACACAAGTTCATATGGTGAGAATCCCATGGTATTCCTCCATGTAGTCTTGTATGTCTATAGTACTTCTGGAAGTTTATCGGCCCAATTCCTTCGGTGATTGGCCATAGTCTTGGTAAGAATCCCCTCAATGAATTTTTTGGTTCTTTCCACTTGGCCATTCTCTTGTGGATGCTAAGTTGTTGTGATATTATGATGGATTTTGTATTTTTCAACCAACTTTTGGATCATATGGGATGTAAACTAGGGCCCTCCATTTGTGACTATCTCCCTGGGTATACCAAAATGGACAAAGATGTCTTCAAACAAGAAGTCTGAAACAGCCTGCTTCATGGCTCTAGTTAGTGCTTTTGCCTCAACCCATTTTTTGACATAGTTAGTGCAGACCAAGATGTAAGTTTCTGTCTAGATTAAGGATTAATTGTTCCCACAAAATCCAAGGCCCATTTCTCAAAAGGTTCTAAGACGATTTGAGGTTGTAACAACATCTCATTTGATTGCAGTGCTTGGCCCATTCTTTGTCAACTATCACATCCTTCCACAAACTTCTTGGCATCCTGAAATATTGTTGGCAATTAATACCCTATCGAAAGGACTTTGTATCATGTTTTCTTGTCTACAAAGTGACCTCCACAAGGTTCCTCATGACAAGCCTTAAGGATATCAAAGATCTCATCTTCCCTAACACAACGTCTGATCTAGAAATATGGTCCAATGTGGTAGAGATTCCCATCTATCCAGGTATAGGTAGCACTCTATTGTATGATCTTTCTCTTCTCCTTGGAGGAAAAATATTGTGGAAACTTCCCTACAACAAGATAATTGGCTTTATTTGCATACCTAGGTGAGTAAGTAGAAATAGGAAAGAGATGTTCATCAGGGAAAGAATCCTCAGTAGGAATGAAATTGTCATCAATAGTTAACCTATAAAGGAAATCAATTACTACATTATCTTTCCAGGATTATCGACAATTGTGATATCAAATTCCCGTAACAGTAATAACCAATGTGTAATTCTACCATTGGTGTTTGGCTTATTCATTAAAACATGAATCACAGAGTGGTCATTAGGTATAAATACTTGATACCTGGTGATATAATGTCAAAATTTACTGATGGCGTGCACTACTGCTAAGAATTCCTACTTGGTGACTGTGTGATTGAGCTCAGCCAGAGTCAAATTCTTGCTTATGTAATAAATAACATAAGGTTTCCTGTCCTCTAGTTGGCCCAAAACAACACCTACAACAATATCAAATGCATCTATAGCTATGTGAAATGATAATTTCCAATTAGGTCCACATAAGACCAAAGCTACTGATGCACAACATTTCAGCTTCAAAAAGGCTGCTCACACTTTCCTATCCAAAAAAAGGCGACATATTTCATGAGCAAAGAAAATAATGGTGATGCAATTTTTGAAAATTTTCTATAAATCTTCTATAGTAACCTACATGCTCCAAGAAACTACATACCTCTTTTTGTGTCTTGGGAGTTGGAATATATAGAATTACCTATATTTTAGGAGGGTCTACCTTGATCCCGTCAGCAAAAATGTAGTGTTATAACACAATCCCTTCAGTCATCATCATGTGACATCTTTCAATGCTCAAAGCAACATTAGTATGTACACAATGTTCCAACACTTTTTCTAAATTAGCTAACGTTGTTTGAAAAGCATCACCATAAGGTGTAAAATTGTCCATGAAGATTTCAAGGCAGTCCTTCAACAAATTAGAAACAATTCCCAGTATTTCCCTCTGAAAAGTTGTTAGCGCATTGCAGAGTCCAAAAGGGAGTACTATGTATGTGAAATTTCCCCAGGGGCAAGTAAAGGTTGTTCTATCCTGATCCTTTGGGGTAACCTATATCTAGTTGTAGCCACTAAACCCATATAGAAATGAAAAAAGTTTTTTTTCCAGAAAGGGTTTCAAGGACCTGATCTATAAATGGTAAAGGAAACTGGTCCTTTTGAGTGGCCTTATTGAGTTCTTTGTAATCCACACAGACTCTCCACTTGCCATTATTCTTAGGAATGATGACAAGTGGAGATGCCCACTGGCTGTCATATATCGGATAAATAAAGTTAGCACTTAGGAGTTTTTGTAATTCTTCCTTCACTACCTCCTTCATGTAGGGTTCATGCGGTGCTGCGGTTGTGTAACTGGTTTGCAACCATCTTTCAAGTAAATGTGTTGAGTGCCTAGGTTGGGATGAATCCCTTTCATATCCATATAGTCCCAGGCAAATTCCTTTTTGTATTTTTGTAACAGTTGTAATAGAAGTTGGTTTTGCTTAGCAGTCAAGTTGGGGTTAATGTTTAGAAACTTTACTAGTTCTATTTCAATTAGACTACTATTTGTATTCAAAGTGGTTCTCATTTGTTCAAAATCTATATCTTGTACCTCCTCTTCCTCCTTTGAATTTTCAATGGAAGTGCTAGAAAGTGAGTTACTGATAAAACCATTAACGATATCATCTTCTATCTCATCCTTGAAATATTGGGCTTTCCCCAAAGTGAGGAGTGGTAGGGAAAAATCTAATTCGGGATCAAACTCATCCCACTAGGGGTTATACAAATCCAAATTTGGTTTTGGGGGGTAAATATAAGATTATTTATAGCCTGGCCATCCAAGATCACCATAGATCCAGATCTTCATCCTATAAATGCATCTGCAGTGGTCACCTAAGGTCTCCCTAAGATCAAAGGATGTCCCCCCAAGTTGTATTTTGGATGTAAGATAAGAAAGTTAGCTGGATAACTCTAGGAGGCTATTGTGATTACTATGTCCTCTAGCACCCCCTCAGGTTTGACACGGGACCTGTCTGCTAATTCAAGTAAAGTAGGAGTATGTCTAATCCCTTGTAGCCCCAGGGTGGTAAAGAGGTCCTTTGTCATCACATTTATGGTAGCCCCAAGATCGATCAATGTGTTAGTTATGGGCTAGTTATTAATGCAGACACTAACCGTAGGGTTTCCTGGATCATTATACTTGGTTAGAAGAGGCGGAGCAGACATTAATTCAGACAATTTCCCCATCATGTGTATAGTAGCAAGGTCTTTAGGCTTCCTTCCAGGTTTCTTAATGCACAAATATCATATTGTTTTAGCATAAATAGGTACTTATTTAAGAGCTTGCGGCAGAGGAATTCATATGTGCAAATTTTGCAACTCCCTAAGAAAATCAGATTCGGGCTGTGAGGCCTATCCAGGCTCAGTTAATTTATGAGGATATAGAGGATTCTAAGTTATAGCCGTTGAGCTAGCTATTATAGATGTATCATCCTTATCCGAGTTGGTTGTTACAAGAGTGTTGATGGTACTGGACCCGCCAACATGTCAGGGGATATCCCCTGTAAGAAATCCCAATCAGACCTCAGACTGTTTGGTGTAGGAGTCCCAACAGTGGATTGTACAGTAATGCCTTGACCACATTTACACATAGAGGCAAGTAAGATGTCCCCATTGGTAGCAAGGGTGTGACAGCTACAATAAGTCAAGGAAGGTGCATGAGAGGTCTTAACACATAGAGAGTGAGGTGAGTGAGCCCCTTGGAAACCTATAATAGTACTTGGCTTGGAAGGGAACACACAAGAAAATATGCATCACTAGATGGAAAGCAAGATAGTGAGCAATTCAAAGTGACGGTTAAATCAATAGCACATTTCAGAAATATTCATACATACTTGTTGAGCTAATTTATTAACTAAATTAACACAAGTATTTAATTATCAATCCGGGTTTGTAAAACTTGGAGGCAAATCCACTGTATATGGAAATCAGATATAATCAAGTTTAGAAGATAATATTTGAAAACTAAAGTGCATATTACAAACATAGCCTACATTAATAATTTCAATTCACCTTGCAATGAAGGAAAGTTGAAATGGCTCTTAACTTAAGAGGTCCAATTCTTCCTCAATTATTACTTGATGAATAGAAATTAGAACCCATGAGCTCTCAATAGCTTAAGATGGACAAATCATCATTGAAGGGAGGCTCTTAACTTAAGAGACCTTTGGTATTTCCCATCATAATTCATTCACCATAATACTATCAATTGAAGATTGAAAATTCATAAGAAAAACTGCTTGCATGTAATCAAGGAAAAACCTAGTTTCAATCCACCAATTTAACAGGAGTGTTCAACTTGAACACCTTGTTATTCCATCTTACTAAAGTGATGAACAAACTAAGATTCAATAAAATAAATCATCACACATAAGCCGTAAACCAATCTGAAGCAAAGCACATCTTAATACATTTGAAACAAAAACTAGTCTATGAAAACTATGAAAATTGAACCAAGAAGTGTACTTAGCTTGGTGTGGGGGCCCTCCACCCTTGCCTTACACACTTGAAGAAATATCAGCTACAACAACTTCAGTAAATCAACCAAGCATGAACAAAAAATTGAAATGGAACAGGTTCTTCAAATTAGCTTCCAACTCCAAAGTGTCTCAACATAAAAGTTACATATCAATTCCATTACAAAAGCCATCAAAGTCTTGGCTTTAAATAGAGGTTTAATGAAACAAACTGATCTATATTATCTCTAACACTCATATCTACTCATATCCACCTATCTAAGTCAAACTCATCCAATTCATCCCAAGGAATATGGTCAATCCCATGAAATCTCAAAACTGCCCTATTTCCTAGGGATTTTCTAGTGACTAGTCATGTTTGACCAGCCTTGACCGGACCTAATAAAGCTTGTTCTGGCCGAACCAAGTGGAGTTGGCTTAGTACTAGTTCCTAAGCTGTCCATCCATGCATCAGCCCAAGTGTCCTGCAAATATGTCATCCACATAGCTATTACGGGAATTTCTGATTCAGTCCAAAATTGCACTTGAAACTCAATTTTCAT
>APFE031459031.1:263294-302207 GCA_000404065.3 Pinus taeda | reverse complement strand
GGATGTGATGGAAAATGGATGGAAAATATAAGGATTAAGTAGGTTTCCCTAAGCAAAAGTAGACCAAAACTGAGGGCCAACATCTCCCCCTTGCTGATCTTCAAGCATGTCCTCATACTTGTCTTTGTCTCATTGATCTTCTGCCTCTGTATGCTGACTAATGTTTTGATGTACCTGTGACTCTGTCCCTTGAAGATGAAGCTTTCTCTTGATCTACCTGTAAAAGGATATCTATGCCTTCATGTACTTCTTCTCTTTTCTTGTGGATGACATTCTTTACCAATATATCATTCTGGATGAGCGGCTTTAGAGAAGACAACAAATAAAACTTGAATTTGCAATACATTCTAACATAGGATCCATGTCCCTCTCAAATCAAAAATTTTACTCAAAGGATCCATTATCCAGTTGCCCTTACATCTCCCTAGGTGAAGCAAAATTTTTCTATGTCTAGGCATTCACTTTCAATTAACCACTCGTTTACCCATGCAATTTGCAAAACAAGGGTCGAAAGAACCATAAAAATATCCCAAATAAAAATGAATTTGAGAAAACTGCTCACAATGAGCCTAATTAGGCTCATTCTGAAGAAAACCCATGTTTTCATTTTTCAAATTTCATTCTAGTTTGCTTCAGAAAAACAACAAAAAATAATGGCTTCTTAGTAATTTCAAATTGTTTTTAGAAGATATGGTCCCTGATTCCTTCATTCATCAAGGCTGAAACTTCACTGTTTGATGCATGTACAGGTGTAGTTCTAGGCTCAGCAAACTACTTCACTCATTCATTATTTCAATCATGCAATCAATCATAATAAACACATCTTTCAGTCATGATTTATTTTGATTTTTTTCACCTTATAGCTAACAACGCACTCCTCGTGCTTTATTTGTGCAAGAAAACTCACTGGCTGTGATGACTATCGTGATTCCTCTGCAACGTGGCTCGATTAACCAGATATTTGATTACCAACAGCAAAATTTGCAGAAATTTCTGGGAAATGGTTGTGGCCGCGTGTATCTCAACCTACAGGTGTCCAGCGTAATAAATCCTTCACTGAAGTGGCATTTTCCATAGTATGACACCTCTTAAATAAAATCCGGAGTTTAAATATCCTCGTAATCCCCTAACTGTTGATGAATTTACGGAATTAATTTTTATAGGTGGCAAAGGACTTCACTGCATAAAATTTGGGATTCTTTGCATAAATCACGGCTTGGCATTATCCCCATTAATTTACCTACATGGTCTCAACTATTTTTATCCTTACCCCTGCTGTCAAAATTTTTAATGCTCTTAACTGCGCATCTACCATCTTTCAAATTTACGGTTCTGAGCATTAATGGCAAAGCTTTTCTCTGTTAATACGCACAGGGTTTGTTTCTCTGCAAAACGTTTTTACCATTAGCTGTACAGGGTTTTCACTATTTTTATTTGATTTGTTGTGCTGCAACGTGGGATTTTTCTTTGTGTTTTTTTAAAAACGTTTTTCCAGTTGCTGTGTTTTTTTAAAAACGTTTTTCCAGTTGCTGTAGCTGTAGCTCATGTAAAAACGTTTTACTTCCCACAAGGTTTTTCAAAAACGTTTTTACCATTTACTGTTGTCTGGTTGTGCTCTGACCGGAATGCAATGTGGCTCTTTTCGCTGTGTTTTTTTTAAAAACGTTTTGACCTATTTCCCTGTTTGGTTGCATAAATCGTACAGTTTCTTGCATCATTTAATCACAGTTTTGTTTGCCTTGCCAATGCGTCATCTGTTGAAGGGGTTGAATGCACCAGCCATGCAAATGTATAATGGTTTGCGTGCATCATAATTCTGTTTGCATACTTGCTGCTACCCACGATTTTTACCTCAACATAATATGAACCATTGTTTCAATGGCAAGCAAACAATGGCAAGCTTGTTGTAATTATATGAAATCATTTCCTTATTTGCCATTTTCCGTGGAGACCTGAGCAGCACCACCATTATGCGCAAAATATTGTGTTTGATACATTTCAAAATGGACTTGTCTTTGTTTTATTTTCATTCAAAATGTGCATATGATGTTGTGTTACCTTTCGCACTTCCTTTCAAAAATGTGCATATATTTCCTTATGAAATATTGCTTTCCTTATTTCCTTTGTGCATGTATTTACTATATATTGAAATGATCTTGCCCTTTACCATATGCTTGATATCATTGCATATTTTCATAAGGTTTGCCATCATCATATTCCATAACTTTACTCTATGCATAAACCTTATGAAAATATGATAAAGTTAATCATTTCGATTTGCACTTATTCCATATGTTTGGTAATATATCTCTTTAATTTTAAAATGACCATTTAGGTCATGTTTAAAATTACTCCCATAGGACTAATGCTTGCTTTGTTTGTGCAGATGCAACTTTTTAAATCCTCACTTTGATCCATTTTGCTTTATGGAAAAATAATTAGGGTTAGGGTTATGAAATGAATATAGAATATATGAAAGAAATGTAGAATATAAGGATAATGGCATATTAGGGTTATGGAATGAAAAATATGTACATAGGTACATTGGATTAGGTCTAGGGTAAATGAAAATGTACAATATAGGATGGATGGGTATAGGATGAGGAAAATGTAATGAATATGCATTCAGGTATTAACTCAATTTCAACAAAGTCTAAAAATTTCTACAAAAATGTGAATTTACAAGGGCAAAATTTTGTACTTACTATTCTTGTACTTCCCTGTAGTATTCGATGAATGTTGTTGTTCTTTAACAATATTGGATGAAGTTGTCTTGATCAACTATCGTAGATAGATAGAGCTTATTTATGCTTCATGTTCTAGCATCTTGCATTGATTCTAGTCCATTGATTGTTGATGTCGTTTCAGGTCCCTCTGCAATTGATTCATGATAACTCAGGTCCCTTCTGTCATGTACATTTTGATGCAATATATACATGTTTTTTCTAACATTTCAGGTCCCTCTGCAATTGATTTCAAAAATATTTCAGGTCCCAACTAACAACAATACAAGTTCCATCGTCAATTCAACTGCACAACTAAGTATCTTTTTGCGAACCTTCCCCCTTGCTGATGGGAAGACTTGTCCTCAAGTCTTGTTTATTTTGGAGGATGATTCCTGCAAACACAAACTGAAGAAATGGTAAAACAAAATAGAGAATTCATATCGGCCAAACAAGTTGGTTTTCCGATATGAATTCGAGTTTGTATTGTGCCACTTTCGTGGATTTTCACAACCAAACTCCTTTATTATTTTTGATCTTTTTATTTTTTATTTTTTGAATGGAAGTGGGGTGTAATGGAGTAGCGAAGTATGAAAAGCTTATGAAAATAGGTTATATCGAAGTCATGAGGTAGTAGTAAATCTGGACTTCAACATGCATGATCGCGGAGCTTAACATACAGTATGGATGATGGATCAAATCATGAACAATATGAATTCAATATGAAAGGCTTCTTTGAAGATTGATGTGACTTTACATGGTATTGAACTTGACTGCTTTTTCTAATGATTGTCTTCATGCCTTTTTTCCTTGATCTCGATCGTGTTGTAGGGTTTGGTGGTGTTGTTGGTCAACATATAAGAGCAAGCTTCAAGAGTTTGAGTTTCATTGAATGAAATCAACATCAGGTGAATTTTCACTTTGCTTTGACTTGAACATTTGTATTCATATTCTAGAATATGAATTTGATTTTGAAAATTACTTCATCCATGGAGTTCACTCCATTCTTCCAATGACCTGCGAAAACATAACACTTGCCTGCAATACAACATTAGATAATGGAGGAAGAGAGGTGTACAGTCTCTCTTCTTCCAATAAACATGTAAACCATTACAAGCATTGCTTAGAAAACAAGTCAAATATGATAGACAAACATAATGCATTTATTTACCCCTTTGAGGAATGGTGGCCATCCTAGACCTGATAGCGGTATTTTGTTTACAAAATATTTGTTTTATATCGAATTAGAGTGATTCCAAAGCCACGTTGAAGTGAATTCAGATGGATATCTCCAGTATAAACAGGTTTTCAAAATGGTTTAAAATGACAAGGTAAAAATTATAAGGAGTGCCATGTTTGATAGAGCCGCTTGTTAATTTTTAACTAGACCAACAGTCATTGTTTGAAGCGTAACTTCTTCGATAAATATCAGATCAATGTGATTCCACTTGGAGATTAAAGTAGATTCATTTTTGTATTTCCAGTAGAAACAGGTTTTAAAAATTCTTAGGCTTGATATCAGAAAATTGATGATGAACAGACCTAAGAGGCAGAGTTTTACTATACTGTTTTGAAG
Organism: Pinus taeda; assembly: GCA_000404065.3. NCBI lineage: Eukaryota > Viridiplantae > Streptophyta > Pinopsida > Pinales > Pinaceae > Pinus > Pinus taeda. Next base: position 297,908 of record APFE031459031.1, on the reverse strand, counting down.
ACATGCAGTCACTAAATGTGGCATATCTTATTCGTTTGACCTCCAAATGAGATGATTCAAATTGCGTCTTAAAGTAGATTTTAATATGTATCTCCAAGATAACCAGGTTCTGAAAAGAAGATGATTTGGTACTTCAAATATGCCAATGAACAGTCAAGACCTAGAATTGTCACTTTGCAGATTTTTCGACAAGCAGTTAGTATTTCAAGAATAATTTTTTCATATGATCCCTGATTGAAGTGATTCAAATTGATTTGGAAACTAGATTCCAAGGGATATCTTCCCTATGAATTTAAAATAAAAATGTTTCCATTAGACACTTCAAATATAGGCTGTACTAACTCTGTCCTCAACATGTCACTTGAGACCTAGTTTTGATTTTGATCACATTTTTATTTGTGATATAAATTGAAAACTTCAAAATGGATTCCAAAACCAGATTTTAAGAGATATATATGATTTCAAAATGATCCTATATGGTTACCCAAAATAGGCTTGTTCTTACTGCACTTTGCCATGTAGTTCTTTCAAATGAATATTGAACAATGATTTGAAGAAAATTGTTTGAAACAAATTTATTATGGAAGTCTTATTGCGAATTCATTCTACTTGTTTATTTATTCTATTCTATCCTATTCTATTTTAGAAAAACAATTCATTCTCTCAAGTATAAGAGAATTTCCAGTGCATCCATTTTCGTAACAAGATCATAAGTAAACTCATATCCAAATTTGAAAAATATACTTTAATGAATGTTTGGACATGACAATTTATTTGATCATAAAGACTTGATGAGAAAGAATGTTGAAGAATGGAGTAGTGCTGTGAGCTAATGACTAATTGAAACCAAGTTTTAAGATGATCTTTGTCTGCTTGGTTCTCATTAATTGTCATAGCACAAAACTCTTCTTGTGGTACTTGTTCAAAATCTTGTATGCACAAGGGATCGTGTGATATACTTGCTAGAAATTCTTCAATTTCTGGCTCTAATGTTTGATCTTCATTGCCCATGATCCATGATTCATTCACCTCCTCATAAAGGTAGCTAGAAGAAAGTTCTAGATTCTCTTCTTGTGGATCATCTTCATGGATGTTTTGTTGCTCTTCTATCCTTCGACATAAAGATTCAATCCTAGTGAGCATTCTAAATTGAGGACAAGGACTTGAAAATAGTTTTGTGGTAGCATTCCCTCCTTCTCTAAATGATTTCTTTAACATCATTCTTTAGATCTTGTCTTGCAAATGGATTTTGTAGTTATTTTTTTTTATTTTATGTTTTTGTTGGGGGGTTTGTTTTGGGAAATCTACGTCTAGGATCTCTATTTCTAAGCATAAAGAAACATAACTAAGAGAAATGCATACTAACTAAATTTTTAGTGTTTTTGTGTACCTTCTATTTGACTATACTGATAATTACCTCCCCGCAACGGCGCCAAAATGTTGGGCTAATTTATTGACTAAATTAACGCAAGTATTTAATTATCAATCCGGGTTTGTAAAATTGGAGGCAAATCCACTGTATATGGACATCAGGTATAATCAAGTTTATAAGATAAAATCTGAAAACTAAAGAAGTGCATAGTACAAATATAGCCTACACTAATCATTTCAATTCACCTTGCAATGAAGGAAAGCTGAAATGGCTCTTAACTTAAGAGGTCCAATTCTTCCTCAATTATTACTTGACGAATAGAAATTAGAAACCATGAGCTCTCAATAGCTTAAGATGGAAAAATCATCAACGAAGGGAGGCTCTTAACTTAAGAGGCCTTTGGTATTTCCCATCATAATTCATTCACCATAATGCTATCAATTGAAGATGAAAATTCATAAGAAAAACTGCTTGCATGTATCAAGGAAAAAAAAAACCTAGTTTCAATCCACCAATTTAACAGAAGGAGTGTTCAACTTGAACACCTTGTTATTCCATCTTACTAAAGTGATGAAAAAACTAATATTCAATAAAATAAATCATCACACATCAGCCATAAACCAATTTGAAGCAAAGCACATCTTAATACACTTGAAACAAAAACTAGTCTATGAAAACTATGAAAATTGAACTAAGAAGTGTACTTAGCTTGGTGTGGGGGCCCTCCACCCTTGCCTTGCACACTTGAAGAAATCTCAGCTACAACAACTTCAGTAGATCAACCAAGCATGAACAACAAATTGGAATGAACCAAGTTCTTCAATTTAGCTCCCAACTCAAATTACACAGAAGTTACATACAAATTCCATTCAAAAGCCATCAAAGTCTTGGCTTTAAATAGAGGTTTAATGAAACAAACTGATCTATATTATCTCTAACACTCATATCTACTCATATCCACCTATCTAAGTCAAACTCATCCAATTCATCCCAAGAAATATGGTCAATCCCATCAAATCTCAAAACTGCCCTATTTCCTAGGGATTTTCTGGTGACTAGTCATGTTTGACCAGCCTTGACCGGGCCTAATAAAGCTTGTTCTGGCCGAACCAAGTGGATTTAGCTTAGTCCTAGTTCCCAAGCTATCCATCCATGCATCAAAATCGAGCCCAAGTGTCCTGCAAATATGTCATCCACATAGCTATTACGGGAATTTCTGATTCAATCTAAAATTGCACTTGAAACTCAATTTTCATAAAAACTTCTAGAAGTTGCAAAATTAAAATTAAACACCTGAATATGCATAAAATACATCAAAATGAGATGGATGTGATGGAAAATGGATGGAAAATATAAGAATTAAGTAGGTTTCCCTAAGCAAAAATAGACCAAAACTGAGGCCCAACAGGCATATATTCTACCCAATGGCTCAAAACTAGCAAAACACCCAAACCTCTACATTACAATACCCCATATTGGGTTCTACAGCAAATGCGCCCATGAAAGCAATCCCTCTTCAACATATCCCTACATTCCACAAGCTTACATCAGAAGACCTGCATGCATTTTTATTTGAATTTGATGTACTGTGTAGGGGATATGATTACACCACCGACCCCCAAAAACTGAAACTGTTTCCCTCTACGCTAAAAGGGGCTGCTTTAAGATGGTCTATGGGATTAGGTGACGGGGTTATAAATAACTGGGAGCAAATGAAAGAATCCTTTCTAAAAAAATATCAGGACTATTGCTGGTCTAGAGAACTAAAGGATGAAATATTCCAGATGATAGCTAGACCAAACGAAACATTAGAGGAGTATGTGGAGCGTTTCCAGTATAATCTACAAATATCCCCCTATGCATCACTGCCTTTACCTGATAATGTGTTGAAAACAACATTAATAAAGGGCATGAAGGAACAACGGATCGAAACATTAAACATCATGGGAAAAGGAGATAATTATCAAGAAAGTTTTGCTGACATTACTGATTTATGTATCAGGAGCTCGAGAGGCAGCACACGAATAAAACCAGAAGAACATGATTGTTTTGTAAGAGATAATAAAATCTCGTCAGAAGGAGTAACGTGTGTGGAAATTGGAAATTTACTGGAAAATTTTAAAATTGATATACTAGGGACACTAACTACACAATTGGATATTTTGCAGGCCAAGCAGAAGCAAATGGAGGCAAAATAGAATTTGGCAATCTTCTGTCCCAAATGCAGGAAGAAGCATAGCCATAAGGAGTGCCCACTGGATGCAGTCCAAACATGCACCATCTGTACAAAAGATCATCCTGTAGAAAGTTGTCCCTCACTGCCTGGATTGAAAGAAATATATAAGGAAGCAGAAGAAGAGCCAGAATCAGTGTATTTTCTCAACCAGCGCCGTCAGTGGTAGCCGCGACAATCTGGTATGTTTCCAGATCCAACTTCTTCTTTTCATTCTCCGTAGTATAATGCTCAACAGTATAATATGTGGCAAAGTCAATTCCAGCCCCCATTTCCAAACTGGTCACCACAGTCGTTTCCTTCCTCAAACCCGTGGCTGAATTAGGAAAGCCAATCTGGTTGGCCGAACCATCCTTATACCCCACCATATTGGCAAAACAACCCATACCCACCACAATGGACTTCCCCTACTTCACAAAGCTCAGCTTGGCAGACAAACTGGTAGAGACCAATGCATCAGCCAGTAGGAACTATTCCTTTCTCTCAAACTACACTGCCAGCTTTACAACAAAATCCCTAGTCTAATTTGAGACTACAACTCCCAGCCCAACCCAACCAAAACCCAAATAACAAACCAGTCCAATCTCTCCAAATCATAGAAACACCAGAATTAGGAGCCGATTTGAAGGAGTGTGATGATCTCCAGTTAAGATCTGGGTGTATTATTCAAACCGAGGGAGATAAGACAGTTCAGGTTGAAGATCAGTTACTTAGAGAACATCTATCACATGAAGAGGATGTGAATAAACAACAAACCCATAATCAAGCAACCACATCCTCTCCCCAGTTCCCAGAACGATTAGTCATACCTCAACCTATACAACAGCCTGATTTTTACATTCTGGGAGAGTTACAAAATTTGTATATAAAAATTCCATTCCTCCAAGCCGTTCAAGACATCCCGATATACACAAAAACTATCAAAGAATTGTGCATAAAAAGACCAAGGAGGAATATAACAAATAATCCAAGAGTCCAAGTAGTCGGCACTCTATCTGACTTATTATCAAGAAAAGAAACACCCATTAAATACGAAGACCCAGGAAACCCAATAGTAACTGTCCAAATTTATGGTCAAACCCTGCCCAATGTCTTAGTTGATCTTGGAGCTGCAATCAATATATTAACAACCACTACTTTCCAAAAGCTAGGCATTACATCTGTAGAACCCACCTCTACTTTGTTAGAATTGGCTGACTAATCTGTGGTTAGGCCAGAGGGCATACTACATGATGTCATGGTCCCTATTGACTGCTGGGAATATCCAACCGATTTTCTGATAATAAATCCCAAAACCCGACTTGATGGACATCCATTGATTTTAGGAAGACCTTGGCTCACCACTGTCGATGCCTATATTGGCTGTCAGCAAGGAAATATGATCATAACCAAGGGAACAGATATCAAGAATTTAGTTCTATATCCCCCAGCACAGTCAAGTGTCACAATAGTCAAAAATAATAGGCACCCTGTATCATATCTTACTGATAACATTAGATCTCCATTAAATATACAAGAAGAACTTGATTTCAAAGACCAAATAGAAGACGATGCCATCAATAATTTCATTAGTCAAACTGAACTCACATCTTGCACACAATGTCATATGATAAAAGCAACATTTCATAACGAATTAGAATAAGATCCTCTAAAAGATACACATGGTCATACAATCCCTGTCACCTCTGTTGCAAATAGTAAAATTGTGGAAATGGAACCGGGAAAAACCTTAAACATTAATGACAACCTCACATCTGAAAAAGAAACAAAGCTCATCCATGTTTTAAGGAAATATAAAGAAGCATTCGCATGGGACTACCCTGATATGAAAGGAATTGACCCCAGTTATGTACACACCACATTTACATAGAAAAAGATGCAAGACCTGTTCGACAAGCTCAGAGAAGACTAAATCCTCATCTAAAAGATGTGGTAAAAACTGAACTTCAAAAACTTTTAGATGTCAATTTTATCTACCCTATCTATGATAGTAAATGGGTCTCCCCGCTTGTGGTGGTACCAAAAAAGAATGGGAAATGGAGAATCTGTGTGGACTACAGGGAGCTAAATAAAGCAACACAAAAAGATCACTTCCTCCTCCCATTCATCGACCAAGTATTAGACACCTTGGCAGGAAAGAAATTCTTTTATTTCCTCGATGGCTTCAGTGGGTACAATCAAATACAGATTGCCCCTGAAGACCAAGACAAAACTACTTTTACTTGTCCTTGGGTAACATTTTCCTACCGAGTTTTACCTTTTGGCTTACGCAATGCCCCTGCCACATTCCAAAGGGCTATCCTTAGCATTTTTGCAAACTTAATAAATGAAAGACTTGAAGTATATATGGATGAATTTACACCATATGGAGATGATTTCGATCCAGCATTGGGTACATTAGAAAAAGTCCTACAACGCTGCATTGCTACCAGGCTTTGTTTAAACAATGAAAAATGTTATATGATGATGACAGAAGGACTTATTTTAGGACACTATATTTCAGCAGCTGGCATTCAGGTAGACCCAGCCAAAATCCAAATACTTTTGCTCATTCCTACTCCCACCACTCAAACAGAGGTACGTAGCTTTCTTGGATTTTCTGGTTATTACAGGAGGTTTATAGAACATTATTCACGTATTGTTGCACCTTTGTATGCACTAACTGGCAACGTTGATTTTCTTTGGACAGAAAAATGTGAACATGCTTTCGAGGATCTGAAGAAGCTCGTATCCACAACCCCAATCCTTCGAGGACCAAATTGGAATTTTCCATTCCACATATCATCTAATGCCTCAAATACAACCATTGGAGCGGTCCTTGGGTAGGAGGAGGATAGAAAACCATATGCAATTTATTACATTAGCAAAAATTTATCCCCTGCTGAATTATACTATACTGTTACTGAAAAAGAATTTCTAGTCGTAATACATGTTGTCAATAAGTTTAGACATTACATTACAGGATATCTTGTTATCTTATACACAGATCATTCTGCCATAAAACATTTAGTAAACAAGCCTATCACAAATGGCAAAATAACCAGATGGCCGATTTTATTGCAGGAATTTGATATTACAATCAAGGATCGACCTGGAAAGGAAAATCCAGTAGCTGATTTCTTGTCAAGAATGCCAAAGCCAGTTGATGCAGCAGCAGTTGAAGATCAATTTCTAGATGAGCATTTGTTTGTTGTGGCTGTTCAAACACCTTGGTATGTTGATGTTGCCAATTACCTAGTAGTAGGTAAGTTAGCAAAGCATCTAACCCCTAATGAGCGAAAATAGATTGTTCAACGAAGTACTAGATTCTCTTGGATTGGGGGCTATTTGTTTCACATAGGGGTAGATGTGCATATCAGGAGATGCGTTCGAGAGGACAAAAGCTTTGACATTTTGAAAGCCTTCCATGACAGACCATGTGGTGGACATTTCGCTGATCGCAGAACTGGACATAAAGTGCTACAAACAGGGTATTATTGGCCCACGATTTTCAAAGATGCAAGGAAATTTGTCCAATCCTGTGACAGTTGCCAGAGAGAGGGACGCCCTAGTCAGTCTGATGAGAAGCCTTTGAAACCATAGCTAGGCATTGAACCATTCGAGCGATGGGCTCTTGATTTCGTTGGACCAATCAACCCATCATCAAACCAGAAAATGTATATTTTGGTGGCAACAGAATATGTAACCAAGTGGGTTGAAGTAGAGGCATTGCCAAGAGCCACATAGGACTCTGTCATACAGTTCTCGTTCCATCTATTTGTACGTTATGGCCTTCCAAGAGAGATAATTATAGATGGTGGACCACAGTTTGCTGGAAACAGAATAGCTACAACACTCAACAACTATCATGTCCAGCATAAAATCACTACTCCATACCACCTATAGGCAAATGGGCAAGTAGAAAGCAGCAATAAAATAATAGAAACAATCCTAACGAAAATTGTTGCATCATATAGACGTGATTGGGCTGCTAAACTACCTGAAGCACTGTGGGATTACAGAACAACATGGAGGAGTACCACTGGTTACTCACCTTATCAGCTAGTGTTTGGAAAACAACCCATTTTCCCCATAGAATTTGAAATCCAAACATTACGAACAACACAGGAAGTTGACTTAGACCTAATTGAGGCACAGACTAATCGACTACAACAGATCAATGAGTTGGATGAAATTAGGCTCTCTGGACTTCAAAACACTGCTCTGATCCAGCAATAGAGAGCTAAATGGCATGATGCTCTCATTAAAAATAAAGTCTTCTATGAAGGAGACTGGGCTCTTTTGTACAATTCCAGGTTTCAGGACTTCCCCGGGAAACTCCAAACTCGTTGGTTGGGACCATATGAAATCCAGAAGTTACATGACAATGGTACCCTTAATCTAATCAGTATTGATGGTTCTAGATATGCCTTCAAGGAAAATGGCTACCGATTTTGTCTCTATCGCAAACCACTAACTCGGGAGTCCTTCTGCCAACAGCTACGCCAAGATTCTGAGATTTTTGGGGAGGAAGAGAAGTCTTCCTCACCTATAATTCATTAAGAAATTTACTTCTCTTTATAGTTTGTACATAATTTCTTGAGTTATCTTTTTGTACATATCTTTGAAACAACGTTTTCCTATTGTTGTTGTTCCTTTTCCAAAGGAACAACATTTTTTTCTGATGTTCCTTTTCCAAAGGAACGACGTTTGTGTGTTTTTGTTGTTCCTTTTCCAAAGGAAAAACATTTTTGATTTCTGCTGTTTCTTTTCCAAAGGAACGACTTTGCGTGTTTTTGTTGTTCCTTTTCCAAAGGAACGACATTTGTGTGTTTTTGCTATTCCTTTTCCAAAGGAACAACATTTTTTATTTCTACTGTTCCTTTTCCAAGGGAACGACATTTGTGTGTTTTTGTTGTTCCTTTTCCAAAGGAACATCATTTTTTATTTTTTTTTGTTCCTTTTCCAAATGAACAACATTTTTTATTTCTTCTGTTCCTTTTCCAAAGGAACGACATTTGTGTGTTTTTGTTGTTCCTTTTCCAAAAGAACAACATTATTGATTTCTACTATTCCTTTTCCAAATGAACGACATTTGTATGTTTTTGCTGTTCCTTTTCCAAAGGAACAACATTTTTTATTTTTGTTGTTCATTTTCCAAAGGAGCAGCATTTTTTATTTCTACTGTTCATTTTCCAAAGGAACGACATTTGTGTGTTTTTGTTGTTCCTTTTCCAAAGGAACAACATTTTTTATTTTTGTTGTTCCTTTTCCAAAGGAGCAGCATTTTTTATTTATGTTGTTCCTTTTCCAAAGGAACGACATTTGTGTGTTTTTGTTGTTCCTTTTCCAGAGGAACAACATTTTTTATTTTTGTTGTTCATTTTCCAAAGGAACAACATTTTGATTTCTACTGTTCCTTTTCCAAAGGAACGACATTTGTGTGTTTTTGTTGTTCCAAAGGAACAACCTTTTTGATTTCTGCTGTTTCTTTTCCAAAGGAACGACATTTGCGTGTTTTTGCTGTCCCTTTTCCAAAAGAACAACATTTTTTATTTCTGTTATTCCTTTTCCAAAGGAACGACATTTGCATGTTTTTGTTGTTCCTTTTCCAAAGGAACGAAATTTGTGTGTTTTTCTTGTTCCAAAGGAACAACATTTTTTACGTCTGTTGTTCATTTTCCAAACGAACGGCATTGGTGTGCTTTGCTATTCCTTTTTCAAAGGAACAATGTTTGTGATTCTTGATGTTCCTTTTCCAAAGGAACCGTACCTGTGTGTGCTATTGTCCCTTTTCCAAAGGAACATCATTTGTGAACTGTTGTTGTTCCTTTCCTCAAAAGGAACACCACTTGTATGCTTTTGCTCTCCTTGTGAAACAGCTTGTTCCTTTTGCTGTTCTAAATTGAGGATGCTTATTGCTCCTATTCTTTCAACTCTTTTGGAATACAGCTATGAACTTATGTAATGGGAAAAAAATCACAACATACTGAAATCAGTCAATCATAAATCGCTATATTTATAAGAAACTGCCTTGAATTAGTAAGAGGATAGAAGGAAATACATGCTTATTCATCATCTTTTGCTGTCATTGTTCTACTAATTCTGCTCTAATTGGTTATCTGTATCTTGTTGGTCCCTTTTAATCCTCTTTGATTATTATTCAGGAATAAGAGCAAAGGGTTTATATCTTCCCATTGGGATGTCAAGACTTCTTCCACCATTCCTACTCTTAAGGAGTGTTGAACCACCCTTTGTGTATAAATTGGGAAGGCACTTTATGAAAAACAAAGAAAAAAGAGAAAACATGACTTATAAATTGTCAAATGTAGGATAGGAAGTCTCATTAAGAGTTAACCTACCATGATCATGAGGACGAAAGAAAAGTGGCATTCCCATTATGGCCACCACATCAAGGATATGGCCCAAAAGGTATATTAAACAAACAACCCTTGGAACAGGAGGTCTCATCACGAGCGGCCTGCCCACTATTTTCTCCTTCCTCGTGAATGGCATTATGGCTAACTAGTCACCAAGCCAGCATAATGGCCTACATTTTGACATCACACAACGTTCCCTAAGCATACACAAAGGATTATGGTTCCATGGGTGAAATAAACAACTCTGCCAAGGTTATGGACACTTGTCGACAACAGAGCACTATTAATGGTATTGAAGTCGCATTATTTACACCAATAGGTAAGTTATTAGCACCCTTCTATTTCTTATGCCGTGGTAATCAATTATATGTTATTGCCCCAACCATATAACGCATGACTATATATTATCACCAATCATGACATAACCATTGACAATGACCACATGAGACTCTCTATTTATGGCAAATATCTTATCCCCAACCTTGCATTATATCACCGTAGTCTCTTACGTATTAAAGCGATGCAGCTCTATACCTCGATTTCAGTAATACGCTGCTTTTTGTAAACATGGAATATTGCCATACGCTATTCCTTAAAGACTTTGTTGCAGAGTGGGCATTGCTCCTTTATTTGACGACTGGGACAGCCTATCACATTGCGGGGGGGAGGTTAACCTCATCATTCCCTGGATTACGTGTCATCTCATTATTCGGGAAGTTGTGTATTGGGGTATAACACAGCTTAATGGTATTATTTATTTTTATTTTTACTTTTATTTTTTCTGCATGATTTGTTGTTCAAAGCCATTTCCACTGCATATGCTGCAACATTAGAGTTTGAATGAGTTTTACGTTCGTCAGCCTCTCTTTGTTTCAACAAACAGCTGCCATTCCTTTGAGAATCTACAGCGAAACCATGGGAGGAAGATCAATTCACAGATAACTGCAAGTGTTAACTGTCTCTGCTGCTGCCCGGGAAATCCTGGCAAGAGCAGGATGGTTGACCTATCTTAACCGCTTGCAGGAGTCTAACGAAACAGTGGCGATTGAATTCTTGTAGAACTTGCAAGAGGACCACTCCACAGTAAGGGGGAGACGCATAACAATCACTAACGACATAATTGCAGAAGTCTCGGGACTGCCACCCACTGGACCAGTATGGACGTTAAAAAAGGAGAGGTTGCAGAAACTTATAGAAATCTTCCAGGATGAGGGACAGAGCCTGACAATTCGAGGAAAAGGGGTTCTGCCAGCAGCACTAGGAGAGTCGTGGAAGAATTAGCAAAGACCATCCAAAGCTATATCACATGTGAGGGCAGAAAAGATGTGGTAATACCACGACATCTTAAACTCTTAGCTGTTCTAAAACAAAAATGCTCTGTAAATTTACCTGCATTGTTGAATTCAATACTTCATGACGTTGCATGGAGCATGAAAAAGGCACAACACGTACAGTCAGTTGTTAGTCATCATGGATTGATTCAGTTGATAGTCAACCATAGACTCACCCAGTAGCAGAGCAGTTGGGAAGAGCTAATTGCCATTATAAATGGGGGATTGGCCACACCACCCCCCAAAACGGAAACAGGTCACCAGCACACCCGAGCGTCCAGAAAAACACAAGAAATCGGCAAAGCGGAAACATGTCACCAGCAGACCCAAGCAACCAGAAAAGCGCAGAAAATCGATCCGGCTAGCATGGCTATGAGGGGGGCTGGAGAAGCCCCAAGAAAGCACTAGTCGGCTGGTAGAAATAGAAGATTAGAAACCCCCATAGTCAGGAAAGGAAGACAAGGAAATAGAAATGTAGGAAGAAGAGGCAGAGCCATCTGCAGAAGAAAAAGAAGAGGAGGCAGAGCAGTCTGCAGAAGCAGAAGAAAAAGAAGAAGAAGAAGAAGACGAAGAGCAATCTATAGAAGAAGAAGAAGAAGAAGAAGAGGCAGAGCAATCTGCAGAAGAAGAAGAAGAAGAAAAAGAGGGAGAAGATGAGAAATCTGAGGAAGGACACAAAGAAAAAGAAGTTTAGTAGTCCGAGCAGGAGGAGGAAATGGAACAGTAGGAATTAAGCCCATTATAAGACCCATTAAGGGAAGATGAATTGGCCAAAGTTTTGGCCAATATGGGAAAATATGGCCAACCTTCCAGTCCATCAGATCTCCATGCCGGAGAGAAACCCCAAGAGAAAAATGAACCCAAGGAATCACATGCAAAGGAGGTAGAAGTAAAAAATCTGCTTGTTCATGAGGAGAAGATGTCAGAAAATGCTGAACAGGAACAATCTGTTCCTAACCAGAAGGCACCAGAAGAAAGTCCGGAGGAAATAAGGGCAGAAAAAGAAGTCGCCCAAGAAATAACAGAACCAATTACGGTTCTTGCCCCGGATTAGCTAGAGCATAACATTGAAGAAACACCCCAGGAAGAAAATCAGGGAACTAGCCATAGTCCAGACCGCAGTAAACAACTTGTTATTCCTTCTGAGGAAATGGCAAAAATAAGGGAATTGTGAAAGGAACAACAGAGATTATTGAACATAATAATCCAGCTCCACTAGCAGATTAGGATTCTAAAGGCAAGGCAAAGGGTAAAAGGGACTTCAGGAAGGAAAAATCTGGCCAGTCCTGCAAAACCCCTTAAGGGCAAGGGGCGGAGGACCAAAATCCATCCTCCTCTTCAAAACCCCGTCGAAAGCGAAGTTTTTGTTCCAAATGATGCTGAGAAGCAGACTATTGTTCCAATTGAAAAGGAATAGTAATGGACTGATGTTCGTTTCAAAATAGAAATGGATGATAAGGAAATTCAGACAGAGGCACCACTATCGGGAGTAATAAGGGTTCTGAACTCAAAGCAATGCAATAGGAAAGTTCAGGTAAAATTCCCGGCCTCCACTGCTGCATGGAAAAGGGATCCAAAAATAGTAACCCTCCAAAAGGGTTTGAAGCAAGCTTAGTAGGAAGAAGAAAAGCTTAGGGAGCAAACGATCCCCCAAGAAAAATATGAAGAACTACAACAGCAGCTAAGGAACGTTAATTTATCTGAAAGCTAGGCCTTCGAAGGCTGGCGAAAGGAATAAGAGAAAGTCGCAAAGGTAACTCGTAAGTTAGATGTAGTTATCAAACAGATGGATACCTTATGTTCTCTATACAATGACGTCCTAGCATCTAGAGCCCCTGCTAAGAACTATGCCTTGTTTTCAATGGAAAGGTATTTGCAATTGAAAATAAAGGTTGTTAAAGCAAGTGATCCCATACAAATTAACACCATAAATGATTTCATAAACTACTGTAAGCACTACGGGGAAAAAGTGTAGAGACTATTGTGTGAATTTTATTTGCATAATCTTGTACTAGAATAGGAGACTGAGCTGAACCCTGGCCCTTTTGTTGGGGACATTCAATTACAGGCATTTATTTCATTTGCAATTAATCAAATTAAATGGCTCAAAGCCTATAATGCTTTTCAAAGACAATAAAATGGATTAGATTTATGGATAAGAGCTGAGCCTCCAGCACAGTTATGGAGGAAACATAGAAACCTCATGAAGACTCCAGGAGTGATTGAAGCATTAGGACCCATGCATGAGGCAATCATTCGGCAGGGATTAGAATAATTTTACTCTATCAAAGACCCTGCCATTGATGCAACTAAATTTCAATATCAAATATCTAATCCGAATATCCAACTCAGAGAACCATTTAAGTATGAGAATTTTAAACTAGTTGCCAACCGTTTTCCCCTCTATGGCAAAATTGTTTTGAGGGCAGGGCCATCCTGGTTAGGATATAGGTTCCAGAGTCCAATTATTTGGCATACTGCGCCTGAATACCAAGCCCTGTATGAGATGCCTGAGGGTCAGACAGGCCATTTCTTTGACTACCTAGTTACGCATCTGTAGGCCTTCACATGAGATTCCATCTCTAGCCTACTCACTCACTGCCTTACATGTCAATTACAATGTTTTCATGAGGCCATGAAAAAGGGTAAGTAGGGGGGTGTATGGAGTACCAAAGAAGGTATGTTTTGATGATTATTTCAGTATCTTTTCATTAGGACTTATAAGCCTTTTTACATCATGAACTTAGAAAATGATAAATAATTATAACAAAACATGTGAGATTAATATGCAAAACAAGAACGTTGACAATTGTCGTTTCCGTGTGCAGGAGGGAGGAAAAACGAAAAGTTGTCGTTCTAAAGGAAAATACAAAGACGGGTTAACTGTTGTCCCTTCAATAGGAGACTGCATGCAAACCAGATCAAAATGGAATAGCCTGGGAAAGGAAGCGGAGATATCAGCTCGACGCAAAAAAGAGAAGAAATGACTCAGGGTTAATGGTTCTGCGAATCCCTCAGGATCCTTGATCCTGAGGGATCGCTGTTTTATCTATTTCTGAATTTGGATATCTCTATCATCACCCTTATATAAGGGGCAAAACTGCTAGCTAAGAGGGTATGCCTTTATGTAATTTCTTTTAAAGATCAAAACTTTGATCATCGTGTCCTGTTAAGAACTACTCTACTGTAATTTTACTTGATGCATTAATACAAACTTGGTTATTCTTTTATCTTTGAGCCTGGAATAACTTCAAGCGGTGTACCCCTGGAGGCTAAGCACCCGGCCCTGGAGGACACTTGCTCTTGTACCATTACGCGTGGTTTTTGTGTGGTTTGCTTATCGAACGTGATCTGGTAATCTGACGTGTTTTATAAATTTTATATCACATGCTCTGTCGTGTTTAAACTATTAAGGTTTCTAAAAACAAAAGCATTGTATTGACGCTGCATCATATTATTGTTCTTTTGGGTGTTGATATAATACAGTTAGTTTCTATAGGATACTGTTGTTGTTCCATTACAGAGCTCTTGTGTTATGTGATTGTTCCTTAACATTACAGAATTCATATTGGAAGCTCTGTTCTCTGTGATTATTGGATTCTTGAATAATGTTGTTCTATCTTGAAATGCAATCGTATTATTTCTAATCAAAGTGATAACTGAATCAGATTACTATTTGAGCATGTTGTGTCTGTATGGTTTTCAGTGTTGTTCCATCATGTATCAGTAAGCAGTGCTGTTCCATTTGTGTGTACATCTTTAAGAGTGAAGGATTGATGTTTGGATATGACTAATGCAAGTGATTTGATAGATTTACGGCTTGTTAGACTTAGTTTCTGCTCTATTCCTTAATTTCTATTCCCTTTTAGATTTGCTATTCCATTTTAGAATTGTCGTTCTATTTCAAGGTTGATGTTCCATTTCATTGTTGTTCGATTTCTTTACCGTTCCATTTCTTATCTGCCATTCCATTTCTTGTTATTAGTGTGAGGGACAATCTCAGGCTATAGTGAGCATCGACATCTGCTGTCTGGCTCCCAGACCCCCGATCTGTCCTCTGATTTCTTTTCCATTAGTTTCTAAAGGGAAGGGTTATTGCTACTGAACCCTTGACTGATAAATTGCTTAATATTCTAAACGTGTGATTTAGTCTTTTGAAGTAGTTAAGTTGTATACACGCATCCATTTACTCTTGTATTTTCAAACACTGTGCTACGAGCATTACTCTAGAAAATGATAAGCCTCAGACTGAGACACTCTTTGAAATAGCAAAATGTTCCCAGATTGACGTATTAATGTGAGGTAACTAGAGGTGAAAGAGACCCTTTTTATAGCTCCACACAGAGGTAAGTGGTTTGAAAATTTGTATAGTTGATCAAAAAATTATTCAATTAAAAGATAATACTCTGCCAAGGGGACTTGTCCCTCTTGAAAGACTTTTTAACTCCAATGATGTAGCTATTAGTTCACAGAAAATTCCATAGGATGAGCAGATTCAACATCAATATTGGAACCCAAGAGGAGCCCGGGTTAGTCAAATTATTCAATGGAGTTCCACCTAATTATAAGGAGAGATCTATTAAACTTTTCAAGGACTATGTTGATGTTTTTTCTTGGTCCTATGAGGATCTTAAAACATATGATGTAACTATTATACAACAATGGATTCCATTGAAAGAGGGGATTAAACCATTCAAGCAGAAGCTCATGCAGATAAACCCTCTGCTTTTACCATTGATTGAGAAAGAGGTCAAAAAGTTGCTTGATGCGAAGATTATAGTCCACTCAGGTACTCTGATTGGGTGGCCAATTTAGTGCCTGTAAGGAAGAAGAATGGAGAGATAAGGCTATATGTGGACTTTAGAAATCTCAACAGGGCTTCCTTGAAAGATAACTATCTGTTACCTAAAATGGATCATGTGCCACAAGAAGGTAACATGATCATTCAGGATGTCAATGCTAGATGGGTTTTCTAGGTATAACCAGGCATCTGTGGATAAAGAATATTAGAAGAAGACTGCATTCATGACTCCTTGGGGAACCTTTATGTATGCTAGAATTCCTTTTGGGTTGATGAATGCAGGTGCTACATTTCAGAGGGCTATGGACATTTATTTTGTGGGAGACAAGTTTGCAGTGATATACTTAGATGACATCATTATTTTCTCTAAGTCTGATGAGGAGAATCTGGACCATCTAAAAGAGACTTTCGATAAATGTAGAAGATTTGTGCTTTTCTTGAATCCTAAGAAGTCCATTTTTGCTTTGGAGGAGGGAAAACTGCTGGGGCACATTATTTCTATAGATGGGGTGAAGATAGATCTGGAAATAGTGCAAGCTGTGTAGAAAATGCCCTTGCCCAAGAGTAAGAAGGATGTTCAAAATTTTATGGGAAAGATAAGCTTTTTAAGGAGGTTTGTGCCCAATTATGCAGAAATTATAAAGAAATTACTAATATGTTGAAGAAAGAAAATGAAGTGCATTGGACCAAGGAATCGAGAGAGTCATTCTCCAGGATTAAGGAAGCATTACAAGCTGCTCCAGTCCTAATTAGCCCTGATTATCAAAAGCCTTTCCAAGTTTTCTCATTTGCATCACCTAATTCAATAATTGTTGTCTTGATGCAAAACAATGATGAAGAAAAGGAGCATCTAGTTGCTTTCTTTAGAAATATTCTTAGAGATGTTGAACTAAAGTATAATATTCTTGAAAAATAGGTGTATGCCTTGGTAAAATCCCTAAAGGCCTTCAAGACTTATGTGTTGCAGTCACAAATCATTGCTTATGTACCAAATGCTGCAGTCAAGGATGTCTTAATCCAGAGTGATGTGGAAGGAAAAAGAGGAAAATAGATAGCCAAGATCCAAGAGTATGACTTGGACATAAAGCCCACAAAGCTCGTGAAAGGGCAAGGATCGGCAAAGATGCTGACAGAGTCAAACTTTTAGGCATTGGGAATCAACTTGCTAACACCTGTGAATGAAGAAGTAATTGAAGAAGGTGAAGAAAATCCAAACCCAGGTATGAAGATTAGGTATAAGTTTTTATGTTCAGAATGGTACAAGCACATAGTCCATTGTTTGTTTTTCTCTCTTGTCCTCAATCTTTGGATAGAACAAAGTATGGAGCATTAAAGATAAAAGCACAACCATATGTGATTGTTGAGGGCAGATTGTATTGGAAGGATCCTGTAGGAATTTTATTGTTATGTTTAACAGAGGATGAATTTACAAAGACCATTAAAGATTATCATGAGAAGTTATGTGGAGGACATTATAGTTGGAAGGCTACTACACACAAAATCCTCCAGGCGGGGTTTTATTAGCCTATTGTATTTGGTGATACATATAAGTTTGTTAGAAGTTGTCAGAAGTGTCAGCGTTTTGCTGAGAAGAAGAGGTTATCTCCATTGCCTATGATCCCAGTCTTCATAGAAGAACCAATCAAACAATGGGGATTGGACTTTGTTGGAGACATTAACCCACCTTCAAGTGGACATCACAAGTGGGTTCTCACAACTATTGATTTTTCACCAAGTGGGTAGAAGCTATACCTACTAAAAGGGAAAATGAGCAAGTGGTGATGAATTTCTTAGATGAGAATATTTTCAGCAGATTTGGATGCCCTGTCAAAATCATAACAGACAATGCTCAAGTCTTCAATTCAAGAAATTTTATTGCTTTTTTATCAAAAATATAATGTTATTTTATCCCATTCAACAACTTATCATCCACAATGAAATGGATTAGCTGAATCCAATAACAAGACTTTGATAAAGATCCTTAAGAAAACTATTACAGAGAACTAGAAAGACTGGGATTCTAAGTTAAATTTTGCTCTATGGGCTGCTAGAGTGACTACAAGAAGGTCTACAAGTAAATCACCTTTTGAGTAAGTTTATGGAACTCAAGCTTTATTCCCAAGTCAGCTTGTGAAGCCTATGATCTCAATGCTTCAGGTGACAAACGAAGAGCCCAATGCTCTGATAAGAAGACTGAATAAGGTAGTGGAGTTGAGGGAAAACAAGGATAAGGTAAGAGACAACTTGATTATGTACCAATCAAAGATGAAGAATATTTTTGACAGAAAAGCTAGAGAGGTTGATTTTAAAGTTGGAGACTTGGTATTAAGGTGGGATACTAGAAGATAAGATAAGGGTAAGCATGGAAAGTTTGATCCTCTTTGGTATGTCCCATTCAGAATTATAGAAGCAAGGACAAATAATACATTCTTCCTGGAGAATCTCAATGGTGAATATTTATAGCTGCATGTCAATGGGCAGTACCTCAAACATTATTTCTAGTTATAAAGCATAAGCATCCTATCATTGTAGATACCAAAGTGAATTCATTGTACAAATTCCATAGAAGTTTAATTGGCTAAGCAATATGTGACTCCATGCCCAAGGTGAAGGAATCGATCTACAGTTCTTAGTGCTTTTGTGGCAAAAGAATTATCCATAGTGTTATAGACATTTTTGGGCACTAAAACCCCAATCATACATGTCCATAAACCAAGGGCTTCTAAGTCCTTACAAGTGTTTCTTCACACCCTAAAGGAACAAGGTCAACTGATTACATCATCTCCCAAAAGTTCTCCATGGAAAATTGCTCAGAACTGGTCAAAACTGGACCATACAGACTGCCCAGTGTAGAGGGTGCAATGCATCTCACCTGCTCAGTGTAAAAGGTGTGATGCATACTGGAAAGCCCTTCTACAGGGTGCGATGGGTGAGAGTAGACAAATGGCAGAGACAGTTTGCAAGGTGGATGATCATGGAATCTTCCAGAAACATCTCCTGTGACACTTGCCTCTCTGAATTCGCCCAGGGATGAGTAAGAGATCATCAATCTCCAAGTGGAATCAAGAACTATTAGAGAGAGGACACTAATCAAAATCCTAGAAGATGACTCACCCCCCTACAATCATCTATATATGGATCCCTCATCCCAGAGATCCAGAGGTTACAATGTTGTATCTTGTAAGGAAGTGCTATTGGTTTCCTAGTGTAATATCATAGTGTTGGGTGATCTAAGCTTTTCATGAGGTGAAGAAGGGCTTTCATGCTGAGAGAATGACACTGGGTCAGAACAATTGGTTGTAATCCTCTTTCCTTTTCTTGATATTAATAAAGCTATTCAAGTTTTCCTCCACATTCTTGTATGTTTGATGATATATGCATTTGTGTGGTCAATACATATATCTGGTCCTGTATTGTTTATGATTGTAGATCTTTGTTCTTCAATAGTATTATGCTGCTTTGATTCCACAGGTGCTCTTTGAAGCTAGGTAGATGAAGAAGGAGCGGCGAAGATCTATCAAAAGGGAGAGGAACCAAGCAAAGAACCAAACACAAGACCGAGGTTGGTGTCCTTTGTTCCCCTCTTATCTACTTCTCATAAAGGAAAGCAAAAGTGGTTTTAGTTTGTTTGTTTCTAAGATAGATACCAGTCTTAGTGGGACTAGTAGCTCTGAGTGGACACTAGATTTCCCGATAACAAAATGGCGACTCCACTAGGGAACGAATAGATTGTTTGCTTATCTATATTTGTTTGTTTTATAAACTTACATACGGAGCTTGAAGTCAAGCTAGCTAGCCTTCGAACTGCATTTGATATGCAAGTGCAAAGTAGATCAATGCTGCTTCAGTCTATCTTCGAGTTTTTTTTATAAACTGAACAATTTATTTGTAAACATTCTAATTTCCATAGTGGTGGCTCTAGTAACCTCACTAGATCAACCCCTGTGATTTATATTTACTGAACATCACTTGCTCGGCCTAAATCCCTGAACTGAACTGCAAACTATGACCAAGAGCCAAGTTGAAGTCTTGTCCCTAGACCATCGTACCTTCTCCTCTTGGGAATTTGGATGCATCGCACCTCCCGTGTGTAGTAGGTGCGTTGCATCGCACTTTCCCTGTGTTGGAGGTGAGCTGATCAGACAAGACTTCTTCTACTTCCAGATTTTGGTTTTTTGTTCACTCTCTTCAGCTTTATTCAGGAGTTTTACTGTCCGTGATTAGTACACCTCTGTGGACACCCCCTTCCTTTCCATCATTCCACTTCCATTGTGAAAAGAACTGTGAATGTTTTTGTGTATTGTGTGCCATTTTCAGTTCTCTTTTACAAAGTAGTGTAATCGAACTGTCATTTCTTGATTTGGAAGTGTCGCAAGTGTCGTTTTCAGTCATAGAAGAGAATCCTATTGTTCTGGATGGTCGATTATACTGTTAATCTTTTATTTGATTTGAATTAGTAGTTTTTCAAGTGTCGAAAACAATTTTCAATTCGAAATCGCAAAGTGTCATCATTATCTTCCTTTCGTATTTTGAAGAAAAATTGTTAGTATTGTTGCTTTGAAAAAATAATTCAGATTTGTACTTAGCATTCTTTTTTGTCATTCACACATTAAGAAGGCTGAAAAGAAATACATGCATGTGCATTTGCATTTAGACTGCTTGTTGGTTTGATTTAGGACAGTGCATCTAGTGTGTGTTATGTGCTCCATGTTGAAAGAATCTCATTTCTATTTCCTTAGTAGCTAGGATTTTCATTGCAAAAAGAAGATTAAACGATTGTTTATAATCTTAGCTTGCATTTTAGAAATTATATATCTACATCACGTGTTGAACCTAAAAGGAAAATTTCTTAAGCAAGATCAACTGTAAAATAAATTGAATGAACATAAAAACGCTTGGAACCTAAGGCACAACATTTAGAAGTCTAGGCTAGAGATGTATTCCGGTGTCGTAAAGCCTGGTAACTATCACTTTCATTGCTAGTTGGGTGATTCCTCCTCTTTGAGATGACAAGTGCCAGTACGAAATTTTGCTCCCACGTACTGTCGAGTATATATTGGTAGAACACAATAGGCTATATCCTTTATCCTTAGGAATCCGTGTCTGCCGCCCTATCGATCACAATGCACTAAACACAGCATTCGGGAATATTGACTGCCGTACTGTAAAAAGTATTTTGCAGTTTTGCGATTGGTTTGGTAATCCCTCTGTCTATATTTCCAGATTAGTCTCTTTCGTTCCTTTTTAGACTCCTTAAAGGAAAAGGTCCATCTGAGCACTTGTCACTTCAGCCTCATTAAAAATCGAAGGCGACTAGAGTCATATTTTGTTTTTTCTCAACTCTTAAAAATTTAAAAAAGAAGTTGTGTCAAAGCATCTAAAATTCATTTAATTTGGAATCATTTTCCCCTATTATTTTGAGTTGATCGAGTAATCCGCAATCATGGAACAAAGTCAATCAAAACCCCGTTGTTCGCGGAGACTTACGAGTCAATCATCGTTGACTCTGGAAACGAAACTATTCTGGACAAAGCGAACTCGTTTGACCAGATCAAAGTCCCCTAGGTTGGTTGGAGCAAGTACTCCAATATCCTCGGAGACTCCGGTTACTCCAAACATTTATGGTATCCCTGCCTCTATAGAAGAAATTCTGCAACCACAAAAGGACATTACAACTGATCCTAGAGTGACAGTAAACACTTCTATTCTTGAACCGGCTCCATCTAAATTTGATTCGGAAGGTGTTACTCGCCAAACATCTGGCGCTGTAGAACCTATACCTTCTTCGGCACCATAAATATTTTACGGACCTGACGGATTACCTTTTCCACCTAGATTGATTGCCATAGAAGAGATTGTGGAGGATCCCCCATCTAACGCTCCATCACAATTTGGAGCTGGGATCACCCTATTTCCTTCTTCATCAGAAGTTAGTCACCCGCCATCGGAAGTTCCTGAAGAATCACTAAGGAATATTTTGGATAGACTAGATATGTCTCAACAACCGTCGACATCTAGGAGTGTGTCATCCAACACAGCGGTGACAAAACTTCCTACTGCTACTAGATGGATTTCATCGAGGGGCTGTTTCAACAGTATGGGCTATTCCCATTTGTTCATTCGGAATAATATGTAGAATCTCTTATGTTGAGTCTCAATAAATTGATCCTTCGCAGCATCAATTTGGGCAATCCGGTCCCCAAAGGCAAATCATTCCTTTGAGCACTGGATTACCGCCGTATGGAGGTAATTATACCCTTTCATTGTCTCCTCCAAGAGAACAACCATATGAGAGTTCACAACAGAATTTAGGGTATGCTAGAATTACATCTAGTGGATGGGTGGTAGTATTGCCTCAACAACCAAGAGTTGTATACTCGATGCAACAAATTTTACCTATGTCAAATATCCCCACTACACCGGCTATTGTGATGGTGTCGCAAGTACAAGCGTTGCCTGTTGTATGCCAACCTCAAGTTTCTCAAGTCGTAATACAACAACCTCTTGTCCCTGTGACGCAACCACAATCACTGACTAATGGAATGACCCAGGTTCAAATGGGGACCATCACCCCTCATCTTGGTCAAACAGTCAGTATTGGACAACAACTCATGGCTTCACAACCATGGCTAGTACAATACCAACAACCGCAATTCCAACAAGCTTACCAAGGATCTAAACAACGAGTCTTTGCAAGTAATGGGCAGCCGTATATTCAAAACGGTCAACATCAATCATATCATAATGGTCATGCCCATCAACCTTACCAAAGTTACCAGCATCAAATGCATTGTGCTGGTATGCAAACGCCAATTGCTCAGGCAATTTCATCTTATCTTGGGTATGCTTCACTGATCCTGAATCAACAGTTGCCTTTCATGGTGACTTTAGAGTTACCGGATCTAAATCGACTAATGAACGATTCGATTGCTTACACCCCTTGGTGGCTAGCAGTTCCTCATAAACTTCCATTAGATATTCCTAAATTTAATGGAAATCTAGGTGAAGACGTGTCGAATCATGTGATGACCTTTCATCTGTGGTGTTCATCAAACACTCTCAATGATGATTCAATTAGGTTTCACCTTTTTCAGCGAACGTTAACTGGTACAACAACAAAATGGTATATCGAATTGCTTAGAGATTTGTTTGATAACTTCAGTACCCTAGCCACAACCTTTTAACCCATTTTTAGTTACCCATAAGGTACGAAACGGGAACAAAGCTTCTTACCAATTTCAAACAAATGACGACCACTCACATATCTGATCATATTCATGAGTGGCAACGTTGTCATAGAATGGTAAAAACATATGTTCCTGATCAGCTGTTGGCTGAATGGTTTATTAAGTCATTGTTACCTTCTATTACAGAAGATGTGGCAAAGGGAGGAGTCGTCACTGAAGAGCAAGTTATTGCTCGTGCACAATATCTAGACTTGATCTATACTCAGTCTGGCATGCTCTATGATAAAATCCCTGATGCTCCTAGACTGGAATTTTCTATTCCTCCGCCTCCTAAATCAAACAAAGACTCTCATGCCAGTCGTGGCGTGATAGGTACGACTAGCACGAAAACCGTAAAGGCTAAGTCAAAGAAGGCCCGTACGGTTTCAGGTCAAAATGCAAATGAAGAACTTCTCGCCTTAGAAGTAAATGCCATGTCGACTGACAAAGACAAAGAACCCAAGCAAACAGGAGGCAAGAAGAAAAAGAAAGGAAAGAATAAGAAACAGGAGGAGTCATCTCCTGAAAAATCTTCTGCAAACCCTTCTGGAGATAGGAAACCAAGTCAGCCATGCTTGATATGTGATGAGGATCATTGGACGAGAGAGTGTCCATATAAAGCAGAGCTTAGGAAATTATTCAAGAGTTCAAAAACCTTGGCAGTATTGACTGATCCGTTTCTGAACCCAGGAACAAATCTGGTTGCTAGCAACAATGCTTCCTCATCTTAAGTGCTAATGTTGTCTATTTCGAAGCAGCTAAATGATGCTTTGGTATCGACAAGGAATAAAGATTACGGGAATCCACAGAAGTCAAACAACAAGGATAATGATCAACCTAGTAATTCGACAACAACTTCACCCGAAGTTGTGCCACCCATCACTCTTGAACTAACGATAAAACTGCCAAAGGGAGTAGTACACAAATTGACATTTAATCCTCGTGCCAGAGCAGCACAACATTATAATATAGTGGAGGTTCTAGCCCAATCACTGTCCGCTATGTCAACACTTGAGGTACTGTAAAATTTCCCCTCCCAAAGGCAGGCTTTATTGTCAGCGATAGGTGGGATTGACCCAACGGATTCCAATCTTGTGGCCTTCAATCACAAAGGATATGACCCTTAGTTGCTGACTCAACTAGTTTTCCTTATTCAAGTGAAAGCCCTCAACAAAACTGTTCATCGAACAATTATTGATGAGGGAGCATCTACATGTATTATGTCGATGAGTTGCTGGAAAACTTTAGGATCTCCACCCTTGTCGAGATTGTCGATGACATTAAAAGAATTTGATGGATGAACATACACCCCATATGGGATATTAAGTAACTTGCAAGTAGAACTGGGGGGAAAAACAGTAGAAATTGATGTTGAAGCCATCGATAGAAACCTTGATTACAACATCCTACTGGGAAGGCCCTAGATATATGCTATGGCTACCGTTGTGTCGACGTATTTCAGGAAGGTTGCATTTCCCTTCCAAGGAGGAATTACAGTCATTGACCAACAAACATTTCTCCCCAACAATTCACAGGTTATGGGAAGCATTCCAATGATCCATGGAAGCCCTCATTCACTTCAAAATATCAGAGTAGGCCTACTAAAAGACCCTACATTAATGAGGACTTTTGCCCTACTGCCTCCAATCAATTTGGCGGAAGTGGAAATGGTGGGAACCTGCAATATGATATCTTCGATTCAAAAGATGTCAGAAAATGATATTAACATGGATCATCTATAGGTATTGCCTCTAAGCCCAGTAGAAATATTTTAGCAATCAATGTTTTTTGCATGGGAGGCAAACCATAATCAACACTCATCAAGCGTATGGATAGATAGGTCTAAAGAATATGGCACCCCTTCAGATCCTTGGTTGCATATACATTTAACAGACGAAGGAATTGTTCAGTCAATGATGATTGATGGGGCACCATGGGAAGATTACTACCATCGTTCCCATCTTCTGGATTGTAAGGAGGATAGTTCTAGTGACCTTGATCATCCCTCAGTTTTTGACTTTCTGTCAAATACTATAAATACGGTGGATTCCGAGCGAAACCTGTCTAATATTGAAGAGGCTATCGCCATAAATATCTCGACCAAAACAGATGTTGTAGAGAATATTCATGTCAACAAATCTTGTTCTCCTTCAGAACTGGAAGTATATTACGCTCTTTTTCACGAGTTTAGAGATGTCTTTTCTTGGTCATATGATGAAATGCCAGGCATTGAATCGAGCATAGTTGAACATGAAATTAAGAGGTATCCAGATGTCAAACTGGTACGACAACGGCTCCGGCAGGTGCACCCCAAGAAAGCCACTACCATAAAGGCAGAAGTTGAAAAACTTCTCCATGCTCGTTTTATTTACCTGGTTCCTCTAACCAATTGGGTATCGAATATTGTTCCTATAATGAAGAAACAAGGAACAATTAGAGTGTGCATCGATTATAGGGATGTAAATCAAGCTTGTTTGAAAGACAACTACCCTACACCCTTCATTGACCAGATAATTGATGAATGTGTCGGATGTAAAATATTTTCATTTATGGATGGATTTTCCGGGTATAATCAAATAAATATCCACCCACAGGACCAGTCAAAGACTGCATTTATTTATCCGTGGGGCGCATTCACATATCGCAAGCTACCCTTTGGTTTAAAGAATGCAAGGGAAACTTTTCAGAGAGCAACGAATTATGATTTCCATGACATCAAGAACATCGTTCAACCATATCTCGACGATCTTCCGGCTCATTCGTGAAAGCGGACCAATCATCCGCAGCATTTGAGAGCGATATTTGTACGTTGCTGACACTACAAGATATCACTCAATCTGCACAAATGTGTGTTTTATGCCAGTTCTGGTCGTTTACTTGGCTTTGTGGTCTCAAAGGATGGGATTCGTCTTAACCCATGTAAGGTTCACACAATCATTGATTTGCCTCCACCTTCAAATTTGCTTCAGATTCAAAAAATCCAAGGGAAAGCAAACTTTCTGAGGAGGTTCATTCCAAATTATGCTGAACTTGCTAAAGGTTATACTCGCTTGTTGAAAAAAGAAGTACCCTTCATCTGGGATCAGGTCGCGCAAGCTTCCTTTGATGCTTTAAAGGAATCCCTAGTAAAAGAATCATTAATGCATGCTCCTGATTATCAAAAAGACTTTAACCTATATCTGGCCACAGCGGATACAACCATAGCAATGGTTTTAGTTCAAGAAGATGATGGAATTGAACATCCAATATATTATTTAAGCCGAAAATTAAATGATACAGAAATGAAGTACTCCTACGTTGAAAAGCTAGCTCTCACAGCTGTTCAAGTGATACAGAGATTTCGACACTATGTCCTCTTCAGAAAAACTACCATTTTATCAGATTGCAACCCCATGACTTATATATTGTCGCGACAATTTCTGGGGGGCAAATATTCAAAATGGATAGTGATTTTACAAGAGTTTGATCTGGAATTCAAAAAATTCAAAATCAAAGAAAGCCCTGGTTTTTGCGGAGTTACTATGTGATCTCCCATCATTGTCCAATGATGCAACATCCGAAGAAGCGATCGTGAATGAATCTTTTTTTCTGATATCTTCAAGAAATCTGTGGTATGGAGATATAATAATCTATCTCCAAATCCAAACATATAGGTCTAATACTTCACACTTGGAACAACGATGGATTCGATACCAAGCAAAAGACTACGTGATCGTCGATGATACGCTTTACCGTCGTGCTATCGATACAGTTATGCGAAGGTGCCTCACCCATGAGGAGGCCAAAAAAGTCTTGAATGATTGTCATTCAGGTGTGTGTGGGGGGCATCAATCTGGTTATACTACAACTCAAAAGATTTTATGAGTAGGATACTTCTGGCCAACAATGTTTAAAGATTGCATAACTGCAGTCAGAAATTGCCATGCCTATCAAATCTTCGATCGCAAAACCAAAATACCACCCGCACCTCTGTAGCCAGTAGTAGCTATTGGGCCATTAACAAAATGGGGCATAGATTTCATGACATGTAACCCCACCTTGGCCGGGGGGCATGGGTATATCATAGTCGCAGTAGACTATTTTACCAAATGGGCCGAGGCGATGCCTACATTAAACAACAATGACGAAATGATTTCCCTCTTCTTTTTCAATCATGTAGTCTCTAGATTCGGTGTTCCATAGGTCATAGTCATAGGTCATGGATCACATTTTTAGAATCACATGATGGTTGAGTTGGCTGCCAAATTAGGACTGTCCCATGATAGCTCTACTCCGTATTATCTGCAAGCTAATGGACAAGTTGAGGCAATCAACAAAGTCCTGAAGCGCATGCTTTAAAGGATGATTGGAGTCCATAAACGGAGTTGGCACTTGATCCTGTACTCGGCCTTGTGGGCATACCGGACATCGGTGAGGAATCCGACTGGGTTTACACCTTTTCAACTGGTGTATGGCCTCGAAGCGATCTTGCCAGTTCAGTGTGAAATCTCGTCCCTCAAGCTCGCGGTCGACCTTCTCCCCGGAAATTCAGAAGAAGAGGCTCGTTTCTTGGAATTAATACAATTGGATGAAACATGTCATGATGCCACTTCGACTAACGAAGCCCATAAGAAATGAGTCAAAGCACAGTTTGACAAAAATGTCAAACCTCGCGTCTTCTCAGAAGGTGACCTAGTCTTGCTTTACAACCAGGAGTCCAGTAAGTTGGGAGCAGGTAAGTTCAAGTATTTATGGATGGGTCCCTATATTGTTAAGCATGTATTAGAAAAAGGAGCCTACGAGTTGATGGATTATGATGGGATTCCACTGGCACAAGCCCGCAACGGGTTGTACCTCAAGCGTTACTATGCTTAACTCAGCGTAGTAACCCCTATGATTTTGTTACATTTTTGTTTTTTCTAAGAGTAATTGTTTTGGTTAGGTAATCCACTTTTTGCATTTGTTGCAGATGTTGAACCTATTGGAACCATTTGTTGGATATGCCGACGGAGCGAGTCGTAGTTCAAAGAACCTATCTTCTGTGGCCTGGGCCATCTTCAATCCCAGCGGTGAGTTAGTGAGTTTCAAAGGGGTATGTATTGGTCGGTCAATGAACAATATCACTGAATACAACGCGTTGATAGAAATCCTCTCTGATGCCATTGCACATGGCATACACCGACTTGTCATCAGGCTAGACTCATAGCTTGTCATTCTACAAGTCACTGGTATCTACTCTGTATGGAATCCAGCTATCTATCACATGTTCCTAAGGGTCAAGATTTTGGAAAGACAATTCGATTCTATTCAATATCAACATATTTCCATAAATTTAAACACATTAACAGACTCATTGGAAAATTATGTGTTAGATAGAAATTTGCGACATTTATAAAAAAGAAGCATTGCATCAGGATCAGGTAACTTAACCAAAATAAAGCTCTGAAAATCAAAAATATATTTATAACTATTTATGGTTTATATATAATGTTCTGTAACCAAGACAAAATCAGTCAAATGACCCAAAACTCAAAATTCTAGGGGGCACCCTAGTCTAATGATGCTGGTGATAACAAGTCACCGCCTATGCAATCATGCATAAAAGGCTAGTCCATCGACTCAGCACACCAGTAGTGTGTCGCTGAAAACTCAGAGGCAGCTCATCGGTCCTCACGTCTGGAATACCAAGAGTGAGACCCTCAACCTGATCCTGCAATGCTGAAAGAGTCTCGGCCACATCAAGGTCGCAAAGGATGGCCCTCCCAACAGCCTCTCCTTCCAGAGCGGTAGCTGGTGCTCTTAGGCGTACTGCTGGTCGAACTGGTCCAATGTCTGCATGAGAACATGAGTTTTACTTAGTCTTGATCAAAATAAAAAGCATAAGAACATTATGAAAACAATAAACAGAGATATGGTCAGAGAATTTACCTATAGCACCCAACTTCTCACTAGGCGGCAGCACCAAATCCGGATCACCCCGGAAATCCATACCAACATATGGGCACTTGGCATAAGCCATCTCCTGGCGGTTGAACCACTCGAATAAGGTGTTAGAGAAAGAAATCTGGGACTAACCAGCATGTCGGGCCATGAGGTCAACCCATCTCTACATCCATGGCTCAGTCGGTGGAGGTAAACCAAGTGAAATGTACTGCGGCTGCATCAGTGGGATCTTTTCCAAGGCAAAGGCGGTCAAAATAGAACCATAGCTGAAATTCTTGGATCTTCTGCTTTTCACCTTGGTCAATTGTTCTTTCATCACAAGGGGTACTACATTACACTAGTTGAACACCTTTGGTTCGAGGCATTCCAAGGCATACTGCATATAAGACCTATTAGCCATGTGAAGAGTCGCAGTACCAACCAGTCTAGCAAAAGTGAACAGAATGGTCCTCAAGGACCGGTCAGTGACATCTCGAATGTTGATCTTGCCATCCCTACTTGGCTGAGATCCCTCTCTGCAATACTGGTGAATGTAATCTCTCACAGATTCGCCCTCACTAGCAGAACCTAATAATGAGAGAGGGGCTCCACGCCTCGATAAACTGGTCAAAAAAATAGATGTCCATGATAGTAAAGGGGATGGATTTGCCTCTAATTTGAAACACCTGGTTGGTAGGATCCCATGCATCGAGGAAATATTGCAACAAGTTGATTTGTTGCCTCATGCTAGAGATGCAGAAAAACTTGAGCAGGCCACAGTTCCGCAATGAAGTTACCGTACTCGGATCATGTAAAGCAACCATGACCTCTTCTTCATGTTCGCATTCTTGCCATGTAATAACCATTTTGCTTCAATGAATCTCTGAAAGAAAACAAGAGAAGAGTTAGGGTCCTAATTTGGCAAAAGAAAGGCAAAAATTCCATGAGAAAACAGTGTAAAACTTTCCCTCCTTGCGCCCATTGCACCCCAGTAGTGTACTAGGAGCGATGCATACTAACTGGCTAGTAACCAGTCTAGTATGCATCACACCTTTCGATATCGGAAGGGTGCGATGGGTTTAGGGCGAATTGTTCAAAACCCTGGGGCTCAACAAAGCAGCGAAACATGCTTAGAATTAAAAAAGGAAGGAATGCAACTGAAGATCATAGGTTTAGCTCCTACCTGGTCCAAATGGTGCCAAGAATTTTCCACAGAATCTCCTGGAATCAGCTATTAAAAATCCGGGGGAAAAGCACCTCTAGAGCTCCAACAAACCAAGTTCAAATGAAATGGTAAAATGAGAGGTAAAAGTCACTTTTAAATCACTATTCACGTAATTCGAGTAAGGTATTAGCGTTTTAACACATTTTTTCAAGCATATGTTTTCATTTCTAATCGACTTGATGAAGCAATTGAGCAGGTAGTACAACCATTGAAAGAACAAAGTGATAACGGTGAACCAAATAGTCAATGACCATTATCACGAGCATTTTTTTATGTGAAGTTCAAGCTCGTTAAAAATTAAACCTAAGAAATGAGCAAATGTTTTGCCCAAAGTTTAAGCTCATTAAAAAATGAACCAATCTCCAGTAAATGACCATTGTGAATGCATTATCATCAGCTTTTGAGCTTTGGTCGTGTTCTCATCATCACCTCCACTCCGGTTTAGCTGATTGTACGCCTCCGTTTGATTGTTTACCCTTTTGAGGAACATCTGCAACGAGTGATTCTGTTAGCCATCCTTGTGACACTACCATTATTGGAAAATTCCAAACCTTACCTGGAATCAGCTGCTACCCGAAATTATCACTCGTTCCTCAAGAAATGAGTCTCCTTTCAGCTCTTTTCATCTGACTCGTAAAATATGAAAAGATTGCTAAGCGATCGGCCTCTCCAGCTCATTAAAACTATCAGGAGTGCTATCCCTCCTCTAGATTTTAATCTTTCTAAACCTGAGGGATTATTACACAAAAATATCGAGCGCTTGTGTTGTTCGACTCGTTAAAACTATCGAAAATTCATCCCTTTTGTATTATTTTATACTTTTTCGAACTTAAGGGATTATATGACGAAAAAGGATTATGGGAGTTTCCTTTTTGTCCCTTTTCAAAATCTCTAAAATTGAAGAAGGACCAAGTTATCATTATCGTTAAACTCGTTAAAATCAATAGCGACAAACTTGTCCAAATGGACAAGAACGAGTTTCAATGTCACTAGGCTCGTTAAAACATAGTGACGGTTTTGCCCGAAGGACAGATTATAGAACAATAATATGTTATCCTCCTCAAGCTTGATAAAAATAAAGAGGTATTGGTCAGCAATGACTGGGGAAAATTGGGAAGAAAACTTGAAGAAACTTTATTGGTAGCAAGTCGCTCTTGAACATGACACTTTCACTCCATGTTCGAGTCAGGTTGGGTTATTCCATTCACTGGTCATATCACCATTGGTCCATCGTACCATCCATCTTTGGGTTTAATGCTACCAATCCATTTTAGTGTCGCTAGTATGTTCAAGAGAAGTCGCTCAGAGAATTCACCTGTGTCTCATCCGCTGCAATAAATTCACGCTCCATTCTTTCATGACCAACACCCTGAACCTTGTATCATCAGATTGTTTTCACCTCCAAAATCATTTGCTCTGTTCCGTATCATAGATGTTGGATTCATTAAGGCCTTCCTACGATGGGTCACTTCTTGTCGACATCAGCTCATTATCCAAGAAGTCGACTAGGAACAACCCTTTCAGTACTTTGAAGCTTGCATTCCTCAATGGCAAGTTTCTCACTTCCGGCGACAGTTTTACATCAATGGCCTTCGACCGAAAGATTTTGCGTGGTTTTAGACGCCAAGTCCCTTTTTCACACCACGCGAATTGTACTGTAGTACCTTGAGGGTCATCATCATTATCGGTGATAAGTCTCGCACCTATTAACAGCTTACATCATTGGTTGGTAATCAGGCAATGTCTTTCCATGTTCGACTCTAGAACATCCTTCACATGGATCGGCTTGTACTCCGAGTGAAGATTGAACGAGTTTGAAGACCCCAAATCTAGTTTCATCCATCCATGCTGCGATATATTCAGGAATATAAAGACATCAAATGTACATCATTGCCAAACAGATGATCATCCGAATCAAAGGATGATGACTCCGTCCGAATCATCAGTCTGCTACGCACACGGTTGTTTGTCCTATGTACATGAAAATGAATTTATAAAGTTGAGCATGGGAATGCCCGCCTCAGCTAGATCATGAAAAATATTATGAAGATAATGTATTTATTGTATCTTATTACAGGTCGCTTTCCAGCTCGAAAAAACTTCAGATCCTCATGATAAAGCATTTCACCTGACATCAAAAGATTAATGACCTCATGCTTTAGGGAGCAACTGTTATAGACATTTTTGGGCACTACGACCCCAATCATACATGTCCATAAACCAAGGGCTTCTAAGTCCCTAAAAGTGTTGCTTCACACTATAAAGGAACAAGGTCAGCTGATTACTTCATCTCCCAGAAGTTCTCCATGGAAAACTGCTCAGAATTGGTCAAAACTAGACCATACAGACTGCCCAGTGAAGAGGGTGCGATGCATCTCACCTGCTTAGTGTAAAAGGTGGATGCATACTGGAAAGCCCTTTTGTAGGGTGCGATGGGCAAGAGTAGACAAATGGCAGAGAAAATTTACAAGGTGGATAATCATGGAATCTTCCAAAAACTTCTCCTATGACACTTGCCTCTCCGAATTTTCCCAGGGATGAGTAAGAGATCATCAATCTCCAAGTGGAATCAAGAACTATCAGAGAGAGGACACTAATAAAAATCCCAGAAGCTAACTCACCCCCCTACAATCATCTATATATGGATCCCTCATCCCAGAGATCCAGGGGCTGGAATCTTGTATCTTGTAAGGAAGTGTTGTTGGTTTCTTGGTGGAATATCATAGTGTTGGATAATCTAAGCTTTTCATGAGGTGAAGAAGAGCTTTCATGTTGGGAGGATGATGTTGGGTCAGATCAATGGGTTGTAATCCTCTCTTCTAATCTCTATATCAATAAAGCTATTCAACTTTTCCTCCACATTCCTGTATGTTTGCTAATATATGCATTTGTGTGGTCAATATATATCTGGTCCTATATTGTTTATGATTGTAGATCTCTGCACTTTAAAGGTATTATGCTGCTTTGACTTTACAAGTACACTTTGAAGTGGAGTGGTCAAGGGAGGAGCGGCAAAGATCTGTCAAAGAGGAGAAGGAACAAGCAGAGAACCAAGCGAAAGATTGAGGTTGGTATTCTTTGCTCCTCTCCTATCTACTTCTCATAAAGGAAAATGAAAGTAAATTTAATCTGTTTGTTTCTAAGATAGCTACTCGTCTTAGTGGGACTAGCAGCTCTGCATAGACACTAGATTTCCCGATAGAAAAATGGCGACTCCGCTGGGGATCGAATAGCTTGTTTGCTTGTTTATATTTGTTTTCTTTATAAACTTACAGACGGAGCCTGAAGTCAAGCCAGCTAGCCTTTGAACTGCATTTGCTATGCAAGTGCAAAGTAGATCAATGCTGCTTCTGTCTATCTCTGGGTTTTGTTTATAAACTGAACAATTGATTTTCGAACATCCTAATTGCCCTAGTGGTGGCTCAAGTAGCCTCATTAGATCAACCCCTGTGATTTGCATTTACTGACTATCATTAGGTCGGCCTAAATCCCTGAACTAAGCTGCAAACTGTGACCAAGAACCAAGTTGAAGTCTCGTCCTTGGACCATCGCACCTTCTCCTCTTGGGAATCTGGATGCATCGCACCTCCCGTGTGCAGTAGGTGAGATGCATCACTCTTTCCCTGTGTTACAGGTGCAATGATCAGATAAGACCTATTCTGCTTCCAGATTTTGGTTTTTTGTTCACTCTCTTCAGCTTTATTCAGGAGTTTTACTGTCTGTGATCAGTATACCACTGTGGAAACTCCCTTCCTTTGCATGATTCAGCCTCCATAGTAAAAAGAACTATAAATGTTTTTATGTATTGTTCGCCATTTACGGTTCTCCTTTACAAAGAAGTAGCGTAATCAAACTATTGTCTTTTGATTTGGAAGTGTCGCAAGTGTTGTTTTTAGTCAAAGAAAAGAATCCTATTATTCTTGATGGTCGATTACACTGTTACTCTTGTATTTGATTTGAATTAATAGTTTTTCAAGTGTCGAAAGCAGTTTTCAGTTCAAAATCGCAAAGTGTCATCATTATCTTCCTTTTCATCTTTTGAAAAGAAAATTGTTACACTGAAATTTGTCACCATGACTATCTGCAGTTAATATGGCTCCATCAATAGTCATATTATCCTCCTTTTCAAGCCTAATACCTCTGCTCTTCATGTCAAACTTCAAAAA